>CAUYON010012484.1:0-33421 GCA_963573935.1 Arctocebus calabarensis | reverse complement strand
ATGAAGCTAATTTACAGCTTTCATATGAAGGCTAAAACCCAATTATAGCACAAGAATACAGGGAAAAGGGCAAGGGAGAGGAGGGGAAAGGGGAGGATGGGTGGAGAGAGGACAGTTGGTGGGATCACACCTACGGTGCATCTCAGAAGGGTACAGATGAAGATTACTAAATGTAGAATATAAATGTTTTCATATAGTGATTAAAAGGCCATAAAGGCTATGTTAAATAGTTCAATGAAAATATTTCAGAACAAAATAAAGTCAGCACATTGTGCCCCATGATCGCACCAATGTACACAATTATAATTTAATACAAATTAAAAAAAATGCTAACAGTAGATGGTTGTTAGAACTTAGACAAATGTCCACAAAATGTCTTGCACAGTTCATGTCACTGTAGTGCTCAATAAATATTATTTCCCCTTTCACATCTCACCTCCTCTACCTCACACGGCATTTGAAGGGCAAGTTATCTAAAAACCAGCCTTTTTAGTTCTAAATAGAATTATATACAAAGCACACTTAAAAAAAAATAAAAACCTCTACTGACCATAGATATCACTTTGCTTTAAAAGTCAACATAAAAACCTTTACCCCTGAAGGTACTACAGAAAATTTAGGCAACGTGTTCCAACATAGTTGGCTATTTTAATTGCACATGAACTATATGGACACCTTCTAATGTAGAATAAGGACAGTACTATGCTATTCTGCTGACACTAAAAGTATTTCAAATTCAATCCTCACAAAATATCAAAATCTTCATAAATATGCTTCTGAGCCACAGGCTTCTGAAGTGCTGGTGGCCTTTCTAAATGAGACCTACACCTCATAGTTGAACTAAGACCTCACATTTCTTCTCAAAAGTGTTTGGGTATAGGAAAATAATTTTTGCAAATCTGAGTAGTTTAAGTCTACCTGCTTGAGGTGTAAATGCCCGGTACAAAACATAGCAACAACCACCATTTTCACAATTGTAGTGAAATACTCTTTATGCTGCACAGTCAGGCATGACCTGATATTGCTGAAATAGAGTCTTTATTTCTGAACATTCCAAAACAGCAGTGTACACAGTAACAAATAGTAAGTCATATGCCATAAGAAAGCATTCGTTAGTGCAAACGGGTTTTGTAAAAGGTCTATCAAAAAGATTTATTTGCTTTAAAATGCATTCATTTCCAGAAGCATTGTTAATAAAACATTACAGTTTCATCCTTTGTAGTAAAGTATTGAAAATTGAATTGTGGTACAGTAGCAAACATTGCAGGTATTAAGTGCAATGAGCTTGGGATGCCATTATAAATATGAAACCCACATGTGACAATAAATTAACAATGAAAAAGACAAGACCATTTCACTCTGCTGTCTGGCTATCTCTCCCAATGCTTCAGATTATGTTGTGCTCATTCAACACAAATTTATGTCTTTCAAATTGTATGATGAATTTTTTTTTTGCTGATATACCCCTAGAGCTAAAAAAATAGTACCTTACCACAAAAATATTTTTATGGCACAAAATTTAAGTTGTTCCATAGTGGTTCACATGGGTGTAAAAAGAAATAGGCACAAAAAATAAAATTCCTGTAAACTATAAAAAAGTAAATTTCAAAGCATACATTATAGAACCTAGTTGTAAATATGCAGGTATTAAAATACACAACAGATAATGGAAAGATGTTTAGAACATGTAAGTAAATTGAACAAGTTACTTTAAAAAAAAAAAACTCATATGGCAAAGCATTATTGATACATCTCAATTCTCTCAAAAAGTATTCAGGTACAGAGCAGTTCTACAAAAACTTCCTAGATCTAAGCGTCACAATACTGCAACCATGGATTTGAGAATGCTGCAGTATCCCAGGCAAATATTTAAGTGCAATTATTAGTCTCTGGTGACTGGTCCATTGAAAAACAATGCAGTAAATATATTAAAATGCAAAAGGGAAAGAATATCCCAACATCCACTGTTACCCAGCCAGCTGGGTAACACAACCCTCATTTTCACTTCTTTCCCATTCTTCATGGTAAATAAAACTGCATCAGTAGCAACCATCTCTCCAATTTCCATCCCTCAGAGTGCTGAGTGAAGACAGAGGCTTTGGAGGCTGGAGGAAACTATAATAAAGAGATGAAAACAAAAGAAAGACTGTTAATAATCCCATCGGTTGCATCACTTACTCTGATCTACTCACTCCCCGATGCTCCTCTTCTCCAGAAATGACAAGCTATTGGCACCATCCAAAGCACAGCTTAGGTCTCACACCTGTGGCCTTCAAGACATGCCCTCCCACTGAGGCCCCGATTGATGGCAAAGTGCCATGCACGCATGTCGTGTGCACACAAGCAAATTGGCAACATAAATAAAAATGATCAACATCTGTATCACAGATATTTTAAATTCAGAAAGAACAAGAACTAAGAAGATGACCTAAAAACAGAAATGTTTACTTTATTGGATACAAACAGCAAATAAACAGGAAGAAATTTTTAACCTTTCTAATAATTGACAATGTGTCTGCCACATTGGCAGACACTTTAAAAGAAGGGTAACACCCAGTATTTGCTTTAGTTTGGGGAAACAAACCCTCTCATATATTCTGGCAGTGACCACCTATATCCAGGGATGAATGGAAGGCCTACAATAGAACCAACACGCATAAAATAACGGAATACTGTTCTGCATGAACATGACAATAATGCTCTGCATTTATTAAGCAGAATAAGCCAGAATTTATTGAACAAACATGTAGCAAAATGATTTCCAGCTGGGTAGTAGGATTACAGGGCCGCTTTTATTTTGTTTCATTTTTCAATAATTTGTTTTTAATCTGAGCGCCTATTACTTCTAATCAGCAAACAAAAACTATTTACATATATATAAGTACATAAAGAAAGAAAAAAATTACTTGTTCTTACATCCCTTTCAAACTTTTACTACTGTTCCCTCCCTCTCTTTCTTCATATCCTAATTTCTTACAAGAGTTTTATTTATTCTCTTTTTTCTCATCTTCCAATCGCTCTGCAACCCTGAATGATAGACTTTCTTTTCTTTTTTTTAAACTAGAAAATGTTCCAGTATATCCCATTCGAGAAGGGTATGCCATGACCAGGAGCTGGTCTAAAATATTCTCTGCATATGATCTGGAATTCTTCAGATAGGAAAACAAATTCTACCTGGACCAAACAAAATTTACAAACATAAGTAGATAAAGCCCCAGCTGAGTATCACACTAAGATCCTTTTCAAAGAATGAGTTTAGTGTGTGCACATGTGCCTAACACATTTTTCTACATTTTGATAAAAAGTGACTGATTCAGCAAATATTTGAGAGCCGACTCTGTAACACCATAATTCTTGGCACTAGGAATATACAGCAGTGAACTAAAGAATCAACTACCCCTGCAGCTATCATCAGAGCAAAGACATGAAGGAGGCAGGGGACATCCAGATAACTGGGAACAGAAAACTTACCTGGCAAAAGGAAAGAGTCCATCACGGGCGCTGTGATGAGGGAGTACGGGAAGGTGATGCGATCGAGAAAATGGGACAACTACACAGGGACAGCCATCCCTTTATGGACAGCCAGGCCACAAGGGGCAGTGACTGGGTAAGGTTAAACTGAGCCAAAGGAAAAGTCGGGGATGGCTTTGGAAGCAGTTTCTAGTTTCAAACTGCTTGAAGTTTTGCAAACAAAGATTCTTACCTTCTAACTGGTTGTGCAATTTTGCTTCGAGGCAGGTTGCTCCCGTTTATTGCCAGGGAAGGTCTCGGCAGCGCGCTGCGACCCATTATCCCGGAAGCTGCAGCTTTGTTTGGTGTAGGGATGCCCGTGCTGGAATGCAACTGAAGGCCGTTGGATAAAGGCATATTACTGCTGCCTTGAACGGTCGGACTCACATAGGCTGTGGCTTTAAGAGGCTGTCGGACCGACACTGGGAAATGTCCCACACTGTGGACTCGGTGCTGCAGCTGTCCTGGTGACGGAACTGGAAGAGAACATGGCATTCGTGTGAGGAAACTTCTCCTGCCATGGGCTTAGGGAACGCACATCACACTCAGCAGTCTGTACTGCCTAAGAGCACAAGGTACCTAGAAAATGGTACATGAAAGGCAGTTTCCAGACATTCTAATCCTTGGCGGGAGTCTCCTAGTCTGTCAGTCAGCAACATCCCGGAGTGCCTAACCACACAGAAGCCAGTGCAAAGCGCGGCCTCCCTGCCTTTAGCCACGTTGATGCTCTGTGTTCTTATAAGGCAAGTTCGTCCCTGCTTGCTTGGAAAACACTAGGATTTCTTGATGGTTGCTCCAAGGACGGTTTCATGAAAATGAAACAAGAGGACACTTTAACAGTTTTAATTCTACAAAAGAAGACAGAGGTAATATCTGTAGGTACAGTTTATTACAGATATTAAGATATTCCTCAAGTAACATTTATTATGACATTTACCCACTCACTGGGTCGCTAGGAAGATTAAATAAATTAATCCACATAAAACATTAGAATGGTACCCAGCACTCAGTAACCTCTCAACAAGTACTAGCTACTACATAAATACATTAATGTATTTATTTTAGTCTATCATTTATAATCCATCATTATGATTTTTTATTCTATAGCTCAACTGTCCCAGATTTAGCCACATGGCACTCTGCAGTGTACTGTCTACTTTATTTTGGCTACTAACACGCAACAAGGTAAAGTTAACAAAAGAACGGAAAATAATCCAGAACCAGAAATCTTCATGATATAAACTCAGAATGTATAAAGAACAGCAGCTTAGACTCTTCAGAAACAAAAATAAAAGTAGAATTCTATCTTTCTATCAGCAGCAAAATCACTGTTTTACAAAAACAAAGAAAATCAAATACCTAGGAATAAATTTAACTATAGAGATAAAACCTCTATACAGAAAGTTATGAAACAGTGCCGAGAGGCATTAAAGACCCAAATCAATGAATGCTAAGATTCTCCCGAAATTGATCTACAGATTCGAATATTCAATGAAATTCCTATTTCATTTGACATGAAATTATGAAATTCAGACTCCTAATCTTTCCTACACACAAGATAAATAACCATCCTTGATTTTTAAGAAAAATAAGAGAAACAAGTTAAAATCAATAGACATAATTCTAATTTTATAAATGAGAAAACAAAAATCAAAAAGAATACATAACTTCCCCCAAGAGTTTACGATTAAGAAAAGATCCAAGCCTCGGTCTTTTGTTGAACAGTTCTGCGTTAAACATTTTTTTTAAAATCAGGCATTTACTCTAGGATCTATGATAGATATAAAAATGAATAGGATATGGTAAAGATGACTATTAAAATTATTGGTATGTCATAATTTTAACCTGAAAATATCAAATATTCATAGGTCAACCTAAAATCTGCCCAGAAAGAGCTAACAATCTAGTAGAATTGAGAGCATCGTTCATAGACAGAGAGATTATTAATATCTAGGAGAGATTATTAATATCTAGCTGAAATGTCATAACAGGCTAAACTGTACAACCTGAACCCAGAGACAGCATGCTCCTCCTCCTACACCTCGCCACCTTTCCAACTTTCTCTGTCCTACATTTGCAAATAAATAAACATTCCAATGTTTACTTATGGAATCAATGTTGGAATTAATAAACATTCCAATGTTTATTAATTGGAATTCTCCTACAAAGAATTTCCCCTCCTCTCCATTTATTTATTCATTCAATTAAGTATGGACCAACAGATACCTTAATGTATTTATTTTAGTCTATCATTTATAATCCATCATTAAGATTTTTTATTCCATAGCTCAACTGTCCCAGATTTAGCCACATGGCATTCTGCAGTGTACTGTCTACTTTATTTTGGCTACTAACACGCAGTAAGGTAAAGTTAACAAAAATTTCTAATCATTGCCATGTCTGCTATTGTCAAAACTGTATTTTTCCCATCCTACACTTACACTATTGATTTTTGTAACTCTGATACAGAATGATATATTTCTCTCAGTTAAATCTGTCCATTGTTCTAACTTCCTGACATGAAGTTAGCAGTGGTCCTCTCAGTTTCACACTCTTAGCAAATTGCACTGCTTGCCTCTTGTCTTCACACAAGTTGTCAATTCAAATAATTAACAGGTAGAGCCTTAAGATAGAACCACGTGGCATTCATTCATTCATTCAAGCAGTCTCTGAAAGTTCATTATGTTTGGGTGACATGCCAGATGCTGAGAACAGAAAATCAAACAAATTGTAGTCCAAGCACAGAGTGAGCCTATAACTTAGGAGGGAAAGCAAAGTACACTAACAGCAAAACATGAAATGCTAAAGAACAGAGGTAAGCACCAGAAACCCAACTCATTCTAGCCTTGCTTGAGGAGTGCTCGGGAGAGTGTGGTAGGTCATCAATGAAGTAATGAAGACTTTTCAAAGAGCATGGCATTTGAAGCATATCACAAAAGTCAGCAGGAGTAAACTGGATGAAGAAGGGGAAAGAGTGTGCCAGGCAGAAAAGAGCATCCTGCGGAGTTGGAACATCATGGTCAAAAAAAGCCGGAGCTAGGGTCACATCTCTGCTCTTGCACCTGCAAGGCCTTGGGCTAACCATGACGTAACCTGATCCAGAACTATTTCCCCATCCAGAAAATGAGAATGACAATAGAAACCACCTCACAGAGTTTCTGGCAGAGCTATGTAAGATGATGAATATAAATTAATCAGCACAGTCTTCCGTACAGAGTCATGGCTGTCATTTTGTTGTTAGGAACTAAAACATAAAGAAATGAAAAAACATCACATGTTGAGGAAATACCACTTGAGACACAAACCTGGGTTTGAGGGATAAGGGCCACAAACCACGTAGACATCTGGTTGTTGACTCTGGGCCAGTATAGGCTGAACGCACTTCGCACATATATACCCAAATCTGGGATATAAATGTGTATGCTGCCACTATGACCTTGTGCCTTCCTCCCAGGGGTAAATGTAAGCCTTCACCCCCAAAACCCACACACACAGCATGAGCAGGAAGAGGGGGAATCTGGAATTACCAAATCCCTGCACAAGGCAAAGACACACAGCACTGGGGGTGACACGCACTGCATCGCTCGCGGCCAGATGAAGCGTACAGGAAGTGAGTAGCAGATCGTGGGGTGAGCCGAAATGGAGCACAAAGAAACCACATGAGATACACTAAAACATAACTTTATCTGGGGAAAGTCACGCACAGAGGAAACACAAGAACAAAGTAACAGCTAGACAGAGGTAACCATGCTCTTTCAGAATAAAGGTAGCAGGTAGAAAGAAGAAGATCTGCAAAGAAAAAAAGATTTTTCTACAATGACTGGATAAACTAATCACCGTTTACTACTTCTACTGCTATCCTAGAGTATAAAAGACCACACATAATTTGCTATTTAATTGACAACAAAGGCACTGGTAAAAATACTACTCAACTGTAATGGTGAAATATAAAACAGGGCACAAAATAAGGAGAAAAATCTCCTTCAGAGTGCCTGCAAGTAAAAAAAGAAGAAATAAAACAGTAACATACTTACTTTCTTAATGGTGTTCTGAGACTAATTACAAATTACAAAGCATTAAGTTTTTTTGTTTTTTTGTTTTTTTGAGACAGAGTGTCACTTGGTAGAGTGCTGTGGTGTCACAGCTCACAGCAACCTCCAACTCTTGGGCTTAAGTGATTCTCCTGTCTCAGCCTCCCAAGTAGCTGGGACTACAGGCGCCCACCACAACGCCTGGCTATTTTTTAGTGTCAGTGTTGTTTAGCTGGCCCAGGTCAGGTTCGAACACACCAGCCTCGGTGTATGTGGCTGGTGCCGTAACCACTGTGCTACGGGTGCCAAGCCATATTAAAACTTTTTATACTTACTGCAAGATTGTATTCTTGAAATTCCATTTCCAGCGCCATGCAAGCTTGAGTCGAAACTCTGACTATTTCGCACGGTGACTGGAGAACTAATGTTGCTACTAATGGTGGTTGTACTTGGCATCCGGGCAAGATTAGGCATACTTCTTCGGAGCTTATCTGGAAGAGAAAAGAGTTTACTAAATTAAAAAAAATAATAATCACAAATTTTATGCCAATTAATACACTCACTTGCAAAAGTAAACAATGAAAATTATCCTGAGCTAATGAAGAAACTGTCAGAGAATTAACCTATAGTATAGGAAAACATACTATCCAACCAGAAGGTTCCACCAAAACTGTTTTAAACGAAAAAAAAGTGTTCTATAAAAAGAGATAGGGATTAATTATCTCTTTGTTCCTATTCAGTAAGTAGATAGATAAAACTGTATTAAATAAGTTGTCAGGTTATTGAAAATAACCTGAAAGCCATTTAAGCTACAAAAACCCTACAAGTTACATGTTTATTTTTAAAAACTGAGTCAAAATTAACACTGAATTTTTTTTGCTAACCCACCAAAATGAAGCAAATTAACAAAATTCCAACTTGAGATGTCTTGTGATACCTACTCATCACATCAACATGGCTACATTAACTTCTGGGAAGTTTTAACTCTCACGACTGACTATGCCACTCAATATTTGGAGACTTGGAGAAGACCAAGAAAACACTGCACTTCTCTTTTTTCCTCCTTGCTAAGTACATCTTCTACCACCAAGAGGCAGCAGAGAGTCATACAGAGATCAATGCTGCTGAGATTTTTAAATCAGCCACAAGAGGGCAACAGTACTACCAGACAGTTTCCTAATACATAAATACACCCCTCTCCCAAACTAATGTATGTATATTAGGTCACTAAACTGAGAAAACAAAGGATACATTTGAAAACTAAGCCAAAGTCTGCTTAAGTACAAAACTGCATTCATTTCTCCCCTTCAGAACTATTCTCCTAATTGCTTAGATCTAAAAACCATAGCCCTGTCCAGCAAGTCACCTCCATCATAAGTCTGGGAGTCTCCTAAGACTCACCCTCCCCCTTTCACCCTAGACTCCAAGTCCTGTTAATCCTGTCTCTTGAATATTTGATGAGTCTTCCACTCATTAAACTGAGTTCAGCCCTCATTATCACCTACATTTTCACAAAATTCTCTTAATTGGTTTCCATGCACCCTATCTTATTCTTCCAATCCATCTCTGTACCGTAAGCCAGGCAGGCCCACCCTTCCTAGACAGACCACAAGCATATATGCAGTCACCCACTTGCTGAAAGTCTTCCAACGTGGATTCCTCTCCCTGTTGTTATCTGAAAGCCCAGAGCCCCAGCACAGCCCAGATAAGGACATCAAGACACAGGGGGTCCGCTACAACCCATGCATGCTGGTCCCTCCACCTGCGACCCTCCGTTCATTGTCGAATCAACAATAGAACAAAGTAAACAAATATTTATAGTGTATTTATTAAATGCCAGGTACTCTGAGATGCTAGAGAGTCCACAGGGTATTTACTAGATAAGACAAACACTGTCCCTATTTCGCAATGACTTTAGCATCTGGACCAATGATTCTCAATCTTTTATTTTCCCCATTATTGAGCCTAAGAAGACAATCTAAATATAGATTATATTTAAAATTAATTTCTCTCAAATGAAAAAAATTAAATATTTAAGAATAACATTTTCAAAGGTAGGGGTAAACTTAGGAAGTTTAAAATCCATTATAATAGCCAAGATTTTTTCCATTGCCCCAAACTCTACAAGATAATTTTATCTTTAATAAAATACACCCCAACACACTAAAGTGCACATATCAGAACATTCAAGCTTGTGGTCATTTCCTTTCAAGCTAAATCAGAAAACAAATTATATCCAGTACAACATCGGTAAGTGGACCACCCAAAGGACAGTCACAACCTGGTCAACACATGGAGGTTGTCAACATAAGGAACTAGGCCTGTTGTCCTGATACGTACATGTGTGGTACATGTATGATCCATGAAAATTCGGTCAACTTAAGGAGGTGGTCATCCAGGAGGTTCTACTGCAAGCTTCTATATTTCTTTTTTAAATTGCTCTTCCACTATTTAGTGTAACAGTTTTTGCACAGAGAAACATTAAAAAATAGTATCATAAACACCTGTATATTTGCTGACTGTATTGGTAGTTTCTACTTTGCCATATTCAGTTCATCTCCATATATACATGTTTCCTCTGCTAAACGATAGAAATGCTGCAACCTCTTGACACTTTAACCCTAAATGCACATGGACTTCGTAAACCAAAGAAAGTTCCCCAGAATCACAATACTGTCACCCTATATAAACAATTAATAATATCATACTCCATACAAAAATTTTCCAAACTTATCACAAGAATATTTTTCCCTCTAAACCACAATCAAATCAAGTTTCATGCATTATACTTGGGTGTTAGGTCTCTAATCAATGTCAATCTAGATATATCAGTCTTTATAACAATCTTTACTCATATTTAAGCACCAATTCAATTTCAAAAAGCTTTAATCTTGAAATACGTTCTTAAAAGTAAGTCTTCCAAGTGTAAATATTTAGGACACTATTTCTCTGGGAGCTAAGCTGTAATCTCCAGCTTGCATCAGACCATCTGGAAATGAGGCACACTTTCCTGTCAAACAACTTGGAATGTCTTAATAACCAAATATACTTTAAAGTTCAAGGAACAAAACCTAATGTTCTAATACTGTCTTTACAAGAAATCAGTAATTTAATCTTCAAAGACTTAGGTGTAACAGGAAACTGGAGGACAGACCAAGGAAGGAATTCAAATGAGTTTGTTCAAAGTACGGAGACAGCAAGACTCACCACACTATGGAACAAAAGATACAGAAATCTTTGGGAATCAAGGAGATAGAGATATTCAGTTACCAACTGGACAGCTGGATCTAGCAATGCAGTCAATACCGGGTCCCAGGGAGGGCCTCACGCTAACAATGACTACATCATGTCACAGACAACCCCTGTACTCTAAATATTATAGGAAAACTGGTAAAGATTCTGTAAGTTTTAGTCAATTTCCACGGCTAGCAACTTATTTCAAATATGCTTTTAATTCTATGACTCCCAGAAATATTCCAAGAACTTTTATGAGCCATCTCTTTGAATTTAGGCACTATACAAACTATGGAAACAGTTAATGTATTTAAACAGTTCTAGTTTATGTTCAATTATTTCAAGATAGACTCAATGATTCAATAATTATTTCCATCTATCTATCTATCTATGTACCGATATATCTACCTATCTACATAAATATTTTGGGGTTTTTTTGAGACAGAGTCTCACTTAGTTGCCCTCTATAGAGTGCTCTCACATCACAGCTCACAGCAACCTCAAACTCTTGGGCTCAAGCGATTCCTTGCCTCAGCCTCCCAAGTAGCAGGAACTACAGGCACCGGCCACAATGCCCAGCTATTTTTTGTTGTTGTTGCTTGTTTGTTTAGCAGGCCCAGGCTAGGTTCGAACCCACCAGCCCTAGTATATGTGGCCAACGCCCTAACCACTGAGCTATGGATGCCGAGCCTCCTATCTGTATCATTTTGATAATTAAAAAATATTTTAATAGATTATACTATATTAGATTATATTAGATTATATTCAAAGTTTCCACTCTTATTTCACAATTTTGTCCAAATAATTTTCTATGATAACAAGTGCAGGCTCAGACATGTGAACCACATGTTCATTCACAAAAGTTTAGGAAGAGGGTGGGAGGAGACACCCTTTATTCAGCATATCCACTTCTGGCAATGGAAGACTCTTCATTGCATTTATTCCTTATAACATATTTAGGTTGAAGGAATATGTACCAGATGGTTTCGTGGGAAATTATACCTATGTTTTCCAAAAGATATTATCTTGATAGTCCACATTTTATAGTTAAGGAAGCCAAAGCTCAGAGACTTGAGAAACATCTCAAGGAAGTGTTCAGAAAGGGCTGGCACCAGGTCCACTGGACCTCATAGCCTGCGCTCAACCATTACACTAATTAGTCTCAAGCTCCAACCAGAAAATGACCTTTGTATTCCATTTTTCTTTGTGTTTCAGAAAGCAGACCTTTTAGGAAAAATGAAACTACCACCAAGGAACCTAAACTGTGGTGTGGCTCCATTTTCCTATGAGGAATATCAAAGCACATGTTTCAAGGAAAACTGACTCTTTTTCAAATGGCGTTTGTTGACAGTGGATATCACTTTTCTCAGGTGCAACATTGTAGTGTAGGAAAATGATCCCATTGAAAGTACTAATCAAGATGCAGAACTAGCATCTGCTTGACAACTTGACTACAATGTTCTAAAACACGAGTAACAAAACCTTTGGCGAAACAACTCTAGATGTCCTATCAATTTTAGGATGACACTCTGACTTCAGCTAGGCACATGGCATATTCTGTCCTTCTGATGTCATGAGCTTTAATATACTAGTCACTGGGACTTTTTTTTAATCTGCCACCCTTTTAAAATTGGAATTTCAGATGGTAAAAGTTTATGAAAATAAAATTTAAAATATTTTCAAATGATCTCTTAGTTAGCATGAATGATGGAAGTAACAGAGGAAGGTAAGTTAAAAACTAAAAACATGGTTATCAGTTGATCACTAATACAATTTGTATCTGGCCTAACAATATTTTTAAATACATTTTTATCACTTCAGGGCCCACCTTTGAGAAAGGGTGCTATATAATAATTAAAAGCTATAACTACATGATTAGGAACTATTTTTAAATAGTTTGTTTCTCTGTAACACATGGAGTTTGTATGTGAAGGTCTGACCAATCCTTAGTAAAGAACACAAAATGTCTATTTTCCCCACAGTTCTTGGAAGTCAGGGAGTCAAACTCCTGGGAGTGAGGGAGAAAGACAAATGATGAAAACAGAAAAAAAGTATGATAGAGAATGACACAAACTCCAACCCACCATGCTGACATTAGAACACATCAACTTCCCATTATGGAGCCAGCTATCAGCCTCCATGTTCCTACTTCTACATAGATCTTAATTCTAGACAAAAAGGAATAGAAGGAAAGACACATCTCAAACTTCCCTAAATCTGGATGTGGAAGAACAGTGTCCACCCCAAGTGTCACCGTCCACGCTTACCACCACTGTGCTAGGAATAGGCAGGAAGGGACTGAGGCTGCACAAAGGTCAGAAAACACAACTCAGAGCCTTGACTCCACGAGGCTGGAGCACAAATTCCTCCACTAGCACGACCCTGCCCACCTTCTGCTCTACCAGCTACAACATAAAGAAGGTCCACATTTTTAATGATTTCTGAAGCAGGTACATCTTGGAGGTTTTCATGAAGCTATAAATCTGGGACCTGTCATCAATAGCTGGTCAATTACAGATGGTAAATTCAGACCAAACCAACAAGGTTTTGAAGATGAACTTAAGAAATCTGGAAAACATTTACCAATGATTTATGTTGATCTTCAAGCCATTTTTTGCCCACATTGTGAAAGAACAAAGCACATCAAATGCCACGGAGGAAGAGGACCTACCTCCACTAGTCCTGTTTGGTTGCTGATCTGGAGTTTGGGCTTGAGGAGAGTAATACTGTTGCTGCTGGTAATTATTTGAAGGAAAATACTGGGAACTGGGGCTCCTCCTACACTCCCGAATGCTGGAGAAAGTCTGTGAGTGGGGAATTCCTCTTTGGAAAGGTGAACATCTTGGAAGGCGGGGCTGAGGTGGTGGCAAATGATCGAATTCTTCCTCATCCTCCAGACTGTATCGGTCATATTCTTGATCACTACATGTCCCTTTTTTCCCAGAACTCAAGGACACACTAGAACTATGTCTTGACACAGACGCAGAAGTAGAAGCATAATCTTGCCTGAGACCTGTAAAGTAACAACAGACATTATTCTTATGAGGTATTTCAACCTAGTTAACATTAAATTATAATTAATCAAATATTTAGACAAAAAAAATCTGTGCCAAACGAATTATGCAAATAGGACTCGTTATCTTGTTCTTATTTATGAAATCCCAAGAATACAAACACATTTGCCTACCTACAGATATCTAACATGAGACAATTCTGTTTTGCTAAAAGATGATCCTGATTCCAGCAAAGATTAAATATGCCTCCTGTATAGTTCATCAATCAGTATCTATCAATTTCCCCAAAGGATCCCTTTTCAAATCAAGCAGTACACTAGTACCTCTGTAAGCTGACCACCCAAGGGACTGTAACAAACTGGTCAACATCAACACAAGGAACCAGGCCTACTGTACTGGTACATAAATGTGGTGCATGGTCTAGGAAAATTAGGTTAACTTAAGGAAGTGATCGCTGCAGGCAGGTGGTCAACTATGGAGGGTCTACTGTATGGAGGAAGAGAATAGTTTACTATGCCTTAGAACAATTAAAATCATCCAACACCTGCCC
This sequence comes from Arctocebus calabarensis, assembly GCA_963573935.1. Taxonomy (NCBI): domain Eukaryota; kingdom Metazoa; phylum Chordata; class Mammalia; order Primates; family Lorisidae; genus Arctocebus; species Arctocebus calabarensis. The sequence goes on along the minus strand of CAUYON010012484.1, from coordinate 19,082 downwards.
CATAGGAAGAGAGTCTGCTTCCAGTCACAACTTTCAAAGTCAAAGGGAAAGTTTAAAATCCAAGACACAAATATTTTCTTACAAGGTCATCTTTCCTTTGTTCTTTTCTGTTACTAATATTATCTCTTTCCAAGCACATTGACACTGCAAAAGTTTTAGGTCATTCTGAATGGCATCCATTTATAAATAGTGAAATTACAAGTTTCTTGCTTTTATCTCATGGCCTATACCACAATTGTTTTTTAAGCTGTCTATTTCTGACTACTTACCTTCTGAAAATGACATCCAATCTTTTAGCCATATATTTTTAGAAAGAGTATTTAAATTTGTTATTACTAAAAAATGATATATAAAAAGCTCTCTTCCCCTCAAAATGTATCTTGTGTAGGCATTACCATGTTTCTCATAGCAGCCTTGACTAATTGTGGAAAGCAAGAAGGCAGGAAATTGTTATGCTTCAGTGATACCTGGTTGTTTCAGCTTATGTTGGCCCAAAAGGATAACTGCAAAACAAGCTTAGCCTGGTCTTGTGATCTGCATCTTATGGTGCCTTTTGATACCATTAATGCCACTGAAGTGGTTTATTCGGGATTATTTGTTGTAATTTGTTGTAACTTTATTACAGAACCCCTGATAAACGGTCTCATTTTCACTCATCTTCTCTTCCACAATTGTTTACCCTGAGAAGCATATCAATGAATTTCATTGAATTTTTACCATGACTCGCATGCAGTGATGGATCCACCATCACAGTCAAAACACTCAACAGTTCCATTGCCACAAGAATCCCTTTAAAACTATACCCATTTCCCTCCCAAGCCCCATGCCAGCCCCTAAGCCCCAACTACCACTAATCTGCCCTCCATTTCTAAATTTTACCATCTTAAAGTGTTACAAAAATGGAATTATACACAACAGCCTCTCCTGCAGCCGCTGTTCCCCCTTAACGTGATTTGGCACGCAAGATGCCGTGCACTGGGAGTCTGTCCCTTTCCATTGCTGAGTAGGACTCCGTGGCATGGACGTGCCGCTCACCTACCAAAGGACATCTAAGCTAATTCCAGCTTTCGGCTGTTACAAATAAAGCTAGTAAGACATTCATGTATAGGTTTTTATGTGAACACCAACTTCCGTTGCTCTGGGATGACAGCCCAAGGGTGCAGTTTGCTGGGCCAAATGGAAGTTGTAGGTTTAGTTTTCTAGGAAACTGCCAACCCGTTTCCATGGTGGAAATACCAGCGATGTCTCTCAATGTATTTTGATCTGAGTAGGCAAGTGCTCCACTTACAAAACGGGACAGTACCAGAGAAAGAATCTAATTGTCAGGCCATCACCTAGAGGGAAATGTCTGAACCTCCCCCCCACTTCCCTTATATCCCAAGTTTAAAAGGAAGGACATACTTTCTTCTTGCAGACGAGCCATGATCTGAACGTCAGTGAGGTCCTGCAGCTTGTATCCCATGGAGATAGAATCATCTTCCAATTCTGAAGTACTCAGCTCACTGTCGATAGATGACTGGGGACTGAGAGGGGAGCCCCTGGAAGTGTACCCTACAACACAGGGGAAATGTGTGCTGTTAGTCTAAAGGACTGACATCTATACGTACACACGTGCAATGCTTTACCATTTATGTATAAAGCTAGCAGTTTTTTCCTCTTTTCACGTCACACACACAAAAAAATGACCAAACACATTACCATTTGATGGGCAGATAAGCACATCTTCATGTGTTCATAATTCACATGTATAAAAACATCTTTCCACAATGTTTTTCAAATTCAACTTTCACAATTAAAGAAATCACTTATACTGTATACCGCAAATTTTGTTAAAATTTAACAAAATTTTATAAATTTTGTTCACCTTCTGTGTTTCGGATCACAATAAAAAATTCACTACAGCTAAATCTTCACCCCATTTGTGTCCACGTAAAGGCATATCATAGGAAAACATATTCAGCTACCTTTTTAATCAATAAGAAGACACACTTGTCTCTGACAATAATTGATTATATATTTTAATATGGAAATTTAACCTAGTCCATTCTTTATGAAGTACAAGCAAGACTACTATAAATGGATAAGAATAACATTACGAGGGACATACACATTCACAAAAACATGTAAAACCTTCATAATTCAGACAAGCAAGGACTCACAAGAAACTTACAGCACCCATGTAAGTAAAAAAGGAGTAACTTGAGATAAAAGAACCAAAGAAGAAATAGAAGAAAGCTGTTGGGATGGAATCACAGCCGTGCTGACACAAATAAGGGTATGGCGAGATCCTCATCTCATAAAAATCCACTATGACTATTTTTTCTACATAGTTCTAGTTTAATAAAAAAAGAAAAACTACCAAGAAAATATTAAAACATTGAAAAAACAAGCTATAAAGGTTTAAATCATAAGTTTTAGTAAACACTACCTACTTTGTATTAGACATTTAAATTGAAAGGCACATTAGACATTTGAAAATACATGACTGCATACATATGCCTCTGCTGAAGCGGGGAGACGCCACACAACTACGAACAGCCCACGGGGAGCCAGGGGGCACACCAGGGCTAGGCCTTTCTGTACCCAAAGTAAGTGTGCAGCACAAACTCCCCAGGACGTGACCTCCCTCTCACTTGACAATGAAAGATGGATAGTTACGCTGTGTTTAGTGACTGAATTACAAAGCGAGCAGCTAACGCAAGAAGTTGAAATATTACCTGTTTTTTCAGGTGTTAGTATTGCTTTATTTGAGGTTTTAGAGAAGCTGGGAGTATTAATGCCATTGCTATAAGGGCTGAGTCTTGCAACAGGACTATAAGGAAAAGCCAGTGAGGCAGCTGAAGAGAAGAGACTCCGCCATCGGCTCGCTGTCACGGAAGCAGAAAATAGCAGCAGTTAGCTACACAGGAGCAGACACGATGTGTCAGAGGGAGAAAGGGAAGAGATTTAAAAAAAAAAAAAAAGAACAAAGCAATTTGTCATAAGAATATCTTAACTGATTTCCATTTATCTAAAGGAAAAAATGGACAAAAATAAGCAATTTGCAAATTAGGAACCTATTTATACATCCATTTAAAATTAGTAAACCAATCTCACTTTAAAGCCAACATGTCTGTGTAAAATTGAAAATTTATTTTTTCTTTATTCATCAGAAATGTTTTCCATTTGCTATTTCTAAACAAGAATTTAGTGTTGTAATGATGTAAAAGAAGATTATCATCAAAACAAAAACTCTTTTAAGTTTTAGAACTCATGGGAAATGTTCTTAATCTTACCAATTCACAATTCTATGTTTTTCTGAGGGTAGCTATCAATGCATTTAATATCTGAAAGTGTCCATCCAAAAATCAGTTACGGAAACTTGCTCTAGAATTATGGGAGAAACTTAAAAGGTTGTTTTTCCAAATGGACTTGAGTTCAAATAAGGTTTATGGAAGAGTAGTCTACAAAATAACAGAAGGGTTTCTACACTGAAACTTAATGATGACCATTTCAGATAGCAGGTGTAGAGACTATTAGCGATCACTTGAATTTTTTCTTTAAAAAAAAAATTCGAAATTTTCTGCATTGAACACACATATCTTTTATATAACTTTTAACGGCAGGGAAATTATTACTTTTATACTGTTTCTATATTAAGTCAAAATATGGAACAGAAAGGAATTGAACCTGCCATGACCAGATGATCTAATTCTTACATTACTTTATCTGGCCTAACTTTAATGTACTTCTCCCCTCCAAAATTACCACCCCCTTGTCATTTGTACACTCTCTGGATCACAAAGAAGACCCCAAATCACAAACACTTAAGTCACGCCACACCTCATTTACTCTCCCTTCATGAGATACAAGTCACTGTGTTAGTCAAAATCTACTTCTCCAAGAAGCCATCATTTAGGTCTGTATCAATCAGAACAGAAGAAGATACATAAAAAATTACAAATTAGGTTAAATTTTACATGAAGCAATAACTTGGCTTATATTTGCTGGAAAGTTGACAAAACTTTAAAAAGCAAGCATAAAAAAGGACTGCTTTGAAATGCATTCCCCAGAGAGCTTCTAATGAGCAACACTAATGAGCAGCTGAACAGCTAAAAAGTGCTTAAAAATGTGCAGTGGGATGGGGAGGAAGAAACTGTGAGATGTGGCTGGTCAAGAAAATAATCAGTTCCAAAACTGGGATTCTTAAGATCCTTGAAAAATATCATCAAGGTTATTTAAAAGAAAAAATATTTCCTTTTGCTTCAGTAAGAATTGTTAAGTGCCATCTCACATTCATCACGTGACACGAAAAAATATCTTTTCGTTACGTAGGCAGAAGAACTGGACAAAGAAACTTCATTCACAGAATTCTCTGCTTTCAGAATCCACGTCTCATGCAAGGGACGCCGCCACAAAGCCCAGTTTCCAGTTGACACCACACACCTCGGTCACTTATCCAAAGTTCTAATTTACTGTAGTTAAGAAGCTCTTCCGAATCTGAGCCAAAGCACAGATAGGCACCCCCAGCTCCTTCACTTCTAGGCAGGTGAACTTGATCCCAAAATACATTACAAAACAGATATTAAGAATGCAATAGGCACTAGGTACTGTCCCACATCTTCAATCTCTAGTATTGAAAGTTTCTCATTTAAAATTCTATATTTTTAAAAAAAAAAAAAGGTCAATAGTTCTTTGTGACTGCTAACTTGCTTAACAGATGATGTTATTTTATACCAGTTTGATCGCTCACCAGGCAAATCACAGTGACTGCGTGTTCTCACCCACAGATGCAGGCGACAACACATTACAAGTAAACAGCATTCATTACTCCACACAATAACCGCTGTGACCCAGCCTCCCCGCACAATGACACAGTTCTTGGGGCTATGACAGCAAGATCCCAGCTAAGAACACAATTATCATCTATTGCAAGAAAGAATGCTCAACACTGTTCTGTGGCATTGGCGCTTTTAAGAGGAGGGAGGAGAGTTATTGTAGAGGCAAGCTGACACAACAATAACGAACGCTCCATCAGTGCGCAAGGTGGCAGGGGAGCAGGGGAGTGCAAAGGGGCAGAGGCTGGCCCATCCCAGTTATTCTTCACTGTGCAGCTGAAGAGCTGTAAGAGGAGGCATTTTATAAAGACTATACCAAAGGCGTTTTTAAAAGGCAATTTTATCTTTTTCAATTATCTCAACAGATTTTTTTCTCATACTACATATAAAGATGTTGAATTATTTGAGAGGCTCAACAATGGCCAAAATGACTCTAAGAAAGACGGACAACTTTGTTGATGGAGAAAATGAGTAGTAAACTTGTGAACAGCAGTCAAATTCCCCCACACACCTCCTCCAAAGTCCCATCTATAGGAGAAGGGCCTCTCCCGCTTGGAGGTAGCAGGGACTATGCATTTTTGCATTTCACGCCAAGCCCTAGAATAGCAGGGAGTTGGCTCCAAACGTGACAGTGCATTGATTAAATCAGCCTTCGAGGCAGGGTTTTCCTCCCCGGTGCTGTAAGTTAAACATCCTCCTAGGTCACCTCTCTGTGTATGGTCTCTGCAGTTCCGCTACAACTTCCTTAACAAGACATCTGCCACCTCTCATCGGATCATTGCAACCTGTTCCTCAGTAAACTTCCAGCCACCAACCCCCCTCAGCAAGCCCATTCCGAACACCCCTACCAACAAGCGTTAGTCATGTTGTTTTACGTGTTACACTCATCCATAAAAGCACCACAGCGGCTTTTCATCAATTACAAGACCTCAGAGGCACTTCACATCATGTCCCCACTGCCTGTGGACTGGACAGTTACCTCAGGCCTGCCTCTGAATGTTTCTGAAACTACCTTAACAACATACTCATTGGCTAAACTTCCTATTTTGCCTCCCTTGTCTAATAAGCATCTTCAACTAAAATAAACATAATAAAGTACTAAGCTATAGACCAATGCATCATTTTTCTGTGGAAAAAAAAAAAGTCAAAAGGTTGGCACAGTGGCTCACCTAGCACTCTGGGAGGCCAAGGAGTTCCAGATCAACCTAAGCCTAATCAAGAGCAAGACTTCATCTCTACAAAAATTTAAAAAGAAAAAAAAAATAGCCAGGTGTTATGGCAGGTGCCTGTAGTCCCAGCTACTCGGGAGACTGAGGCAAGAGAATCACTTGAGCCCAAGAGTTTAAGGTTACTATGAGATGTGATGCTGTGGCACGCTACAGAGGGTGACAAAGTGAAACTCTATCTCAAAAACAAACAAAAAACCTTCATGATATATTATTTTTGGTACACCATAAAAGTCGCCTGACTTAAAAAATAAACAACATATCTCCATAGCTATTTTCACCATTAAGCAAAGGATGACCGTAGTGGGGGAACCCAAATTTAATAAATGCTCCAATGATGATAATATGAAGAAAATCACAAGAAGACAGGTGACAGAATAGATTTTTAAAAGGACCAAAATTTTCCACACTGAAAATTATTCTGTTGACAACAAAGAGTTCCCAGAAACAATGGCTTTCCTGCCATTTCTTAATTATCTTTGCCTAGACTCACAGTAAATACTCGAATTTTTATTAAATATACATGTCTCCACACATAAGGAAAAAATGAAATTTAAGTAATAAGACAATTTACATTGAAAATGATCTAATTGAAAGCTTATTGATAATTCTCACAAGGTTAGTATGGACGTAAACTAAAATAGTTCAAAAATACAGCAACACTATACTGTATTCTGGAAATAACCACTTTCACTTTCTTCTCTGTACAGAAACAGCTCAGTACCTAATAAAACATTTGACACAAAGTCTGCAAACAATGCTGTATGTGGTCAAAGTTTTATATTTATTTCAAGCCATCCTCTTGTTCCCACCTTGATGTCTAAATTGGACACTACTTTGTCCAATTTTTTAAACTTCAAATAACTATAATTTAGTGTGTCTTTGAAAACAGGGGTTAGTCTAATTTGACATTTTAAACCTGCTAGAGGTTCGGTGAAGAAACACACCCGTAGAACACGTCATTCACGTTTTCTAACAACTGCTATGTTGAACTTCATGTGTATCAGTCCTCTGGGTCGCAGCTACATAATTTTATGTTACTGACTAGTCTGTGTGAGCCGGGTAACCGAAGCATCGGAATCAGGAACACAGGAGTCACGGTCTCGGGTGAGCTGGCTCCCACAGTGCTGTGGCTCAAAGGAGTAGGGCGCCAGCCCCATGTGCCGGAGGTGGCAGGTTCAAGCCCAGCCCCAGCCAAAAACTGCAAAAAAAAACCCAAACAAACAAACAAACAAAAAAACGAAGGATTATGCCAAACATACTCCTTGACAGTAAACCATACAAGAAGGTAACAAAGCTTCCCTGAAATCTGAAATGCTACCATGTTTTAAAATCAAAGACATAGTTACAAAACAGTTGCCTTTGTGCTTAGCAGAATTGCAAACTCTCTGTCAATGGCGCAGCATCTGAGCTGGGCAAGGAAGCCCTGCAGGGCCTTGCCTTTCCTCTTCCTATCTGCTTCTCCTAGGAGGACCACATTTGTCATCGGGGAGGACATTCTCCTAGGATGCAAGCCCCTATCTTTTCTTTGCCAATCCTTTTTCTCCTTTCTCCTCTATGAATAAGCAAAACTGCAGCTTACAGAGACATGACCTGCTCTAATTTGCCACATTCCCTTAGTCTCTCCCTCAGCGCAGACCATCTAAAACCACTGCCACACAGGGTGTGAGGATCCTGGCCGTGGGAGGTGGGGCAAAAAGAAGTCTAAAGCTGCCCTCTAAGTTTTCTCTGTAGTGTTTAGTAATGCTGATAAAAACTCCTTAACATCACATTGTAGATGTCTTACTAAAATCCACCCAGACTTATTTCTAACTAAGTCATGGTCTTCTACCTCTTTGCTCATGGCCCTCTTCTCAGCTAAGCAAATTCATATTCTCTCTCATCGTCCCCTAATCCAGGCTCTGCCTTGTGGAGCTTGCCCGTTGTCATTTAATTCTTCACAAACAAAGTCCTGCGTACCATGCAGCTAAAAACAAAGGAGTGCTCTAAAATGATTCAGACAACCAGCATTAGACGTCTAGAGTAATTCCTTCGTTCAGCATTTACCAGAAGACACCAGAAAACGTTCAAGGACTCCAGTGGTCACCTGAACATCTTGTACACACGCCCGCCGCACGCCTCTGGCTCCACAGTCGCACTAGGCAGTCTGCATGGCTCCTACCCTGCCCTTGCTCTTCACAAGCCTCTCCCTATTCACGGAGGCCTCCCCTGCTGCGGGACGGCGTGCCAGGTGCCACGGGGACGGACAGGAACACAGTCATTGCCCTCGTCTTCTTCCCACTCCAGGTTCTAAAGACGGAAAAGCTCTTAGATAAGCAGGAGACAAGCAGTGAGACGGGAAATAGAGGGCTGGGAAGCGCAGTCAAGTACCGTGAAGAAGTACACTCACGGCAAAGGTACAGACGACGATGAACTCGGGGGAGGCCAAACACTGGGGAAGACAGCGTGTCTAGTGTGGCCCCAGGCTATGTCATCAGAGGGTACGGTGCTATTCCAGATAGAAGGCATGCATGTGAAGACACGCGCATGAAAGAGCGGTGTGTGTTCAGGGATGACAAACATTTGGTCTAAAGCAGACGGTGGGAAAAAGAAGCGTTAGGGCTGGAGAGACTGGTAAGTTTGGTTTTTGCACTGTCTTATAAACTGTACACAGTTTAATATATAGTTAGTGTTTCTGACTTTGAAAAGATAAAAGGCCTTAGAAGTGTATTTTATGGTTGCATAAGTAGCTGTGTTGATGATGAACTAAATGGGCAAAGAGACTGATGACTAGGACACAAGTTAGGGGCCTTTTAGAGCAGATCAGGTTAAAACGTGAACCTTTGGTGAGTACGGAGTTATGAAGCCACATCTGAGCTAAGGTGGAGCTATGTGGTGACCCAGGAAATACAGGGAGTGGAGAAATGGAGGAAACCAAAGGTGATGCCGTGAGTCCCAAAACAGTGATGCTGTTCACGCGGGCAACATGAGATAAGCGTGCTCAGACAAAAGAGAAAAGAACTGACTTCAAGTTGGTTGTTGGACGTGCCTATGTGCAGGAATCCCATATGGAGACGGAGCTCTGGAAAGAAAGTTAGAGAGACAGGTTCAGGGCACATCAAGAAAACAGGTGTTATGAATGAGATCTCGTGGACAACGTACAGAAGGGAAAGAGAAAGGACTCAAGGAAAGGACAGTCCAGAGTAGACAGAGGGAGAATCAGTGGAGGAGACCGGGAAGGAGCGCACGAAGAATTCAGGAGGCCCAGGGATTATGGAACCCCAAAAGAAAAAAGACTAATGTAGAAGAGTTTGCACACAGAAGCTTTAACTGACAGTGCCACAGTGCCTGGCAGAAGACAACCAGTTCACTAGTGAGCAGTTTGGATGAGGACAGATCGGTGTTAACAGGTCTAGCAGATGTAAGAGGAGGAAGAAATCTTTGAAGAGATTTGCCTATTAGAGGAAGGAGAAAAAGGGTTGTAGCTTGAGGAGTGTGAGACTCAGCCCAGGAAAAATATAACCAGTTGAGGAGAGTCTACACAAAAAAAGAAAAGCATTGGAGAAAGAGCCTGAAAATGACAGGAGTGGGGCAGAGAGGAGTTGGAGGAAGCAGCCTTAGAAAGGCTTCCTCTAAAACAAGAAGTAAAGACGGTGAGAATGTGGAGAATGCAGATGTAGGTGGGTTTAAGCCTCTTTGTAAATTAGGAGGCAATAAATACACGGAGAAGGCGTGGAATGAAAAACCTCATGTAGTAATGGCTGGAAGGCCACCCCTGGAAAAAAGGACAACAGCTAACCACGGAGAATTAAAAGGGGACTGCCTAGGTGATTCTGGATAGCTTACCTCTAGAACAACATTAACCTGCACAGGTGAGCCTCAAAAAGATACCTGAAGGACATGAGCAAGTGGCTGCTCTGTGATTCTGTAATGGGTATTTATATCTTACGAGTTCACATTTAGACAGCTGATGTGTGATGGTCATACTGTTCATGGAGATGTCAAAATAAGTTTGTCATTAGTAAGAGGAAAAAAACAAGCCTACTGACTGCAGATAATCTGCCACTGGCAATTTTAGAAATCATGAGGAAGATCACAGGAAGAGACCAGAGATGGGGTCTGGAAGAGTCTGTATTCAACGTCGGAGATCACGGTCACAGGTCATGGTGGTCAGCAAGCATCTTCTGCAAAAGTCCAGCTGATAAATAATTTAGGCTTTGGTGGCCATAGGGTTTCTGTCACCTACTCAATTCTGACATCAAAGCATGAAAGCTACCATGGGCAATGAATAAACATGGCCATGCTTCAATAAAACTTCACATACACTAAGCTGAATTTTTCATGACTTAGTATTATTCTTTTTATTTTTCTTTACTTATTGAAAAACATGAAAAGAGTTCTCAGCTCATGGGCCATACAAGCAAAGGCAGAAATGGTCACAGTCTGCCAACGCCTGGGCTGACATCTATACCAGTTCTATCATATCCACTCAGAAAAAACCTGCAGAGCTACAGCCATGTTGCAGAGATGCATCAGCTACGACGGCTAATCTGCCACTTTGCTGCAACGCTCTGTGACACATTGTAATAAAGACCAAATGAAACACTGAAAGGACACTGGAGTAAGAATCCAGGACCCAGTTTCAGTCCTTACTGCTACATGCTGGTTTTGAGATGTGGAGATAATTGTAACATCTTAATGTGATAGTGTTCTCACGTGAAAAAGTCATGTTTGTGAGAGGGTAACAGACAGTCTGGTGAGCCAGAGAAGTCTGCAGCGTGCATTCACAAACTGTAATGCAATTGTTAAGTGAAAAGTGACAGCAAATCATGGCAAAAACATGCTCCACACTCTGAGGAAAAACATTCTAGAAGCTGGGTGGGAGAAGACCATCTGTAAGGCTCTTTCACTTTTTCTAATTCTTAGTAAGTTTAACCTTGTTATCTCAAAATGATGGGCACACTTTTTACATCACATCTTACCTGGACCATTTCACAGACCTAATCTTTTCTCAGATACTACGAATTCAGAAACAAAGCATACCAAACCATGAACCTTCAACAGTTTGATCAGAGTAGGTCAACAGTTCTCACTATTTTATCTAAAGACCACCTCAGAGAAAACAAATGTCCTGAATACCATATTTTGAAGAAATATGGTTTATTTAAAACCACAGGCTCCTGAGGTTATATTCTAAGTCTTAAATGATGATGTTCATTACTATAGAGTCTTGGAAAATAAGAGAAAAGCAGGCAAGGCTAGCAGACTTTCAATGCTTTTGCTTTATTCTCTTTATATAACAGGCCGGCAGGCCTCATTTCTGAGCCAAACACAGCAATCCAACTATAGTCAATTCCCTTTGCCTGTTATCTGGAACTGAAGCAAATGGCCCTCTCAAGCCACCGGCTCACCACCTGGTCAAAAAAAATAAACAGACCTTACACTGGGTGTGCCATGCCTTCACTCCCGCAGTGCCCATGTGTTCTCTGAGACAATGTTAAGTCTTAACGTGAGTTATCTGAAGTTAAAAAAAATATGGTTCTGAAGTGGAAAAGTGTATTGACTGCCATTTAACTCAAACTGTACACACATTTACAAAGCCGTTTTATAACATAGTGAAACTGTTACAGTGAGTGAAGTTTGTCTTCATTTATCTTCATTTGCTTTTAATTAGTGTATTTCAATATGAGTATCAAGTCAATATAGAGATTATGGTATGGAATGGAATGGGGTAGAGAATTAGGCCTATTCCTAACAGTAACTCTCAAGCAACTGGCAACTGGCTTTAAGTGGAATCTGCCAATCCCCTGGATGCTGGATTACAGGAGATGACTGTACAGGTCCTTTGCTCACACCCGTTTACAGCATGGTCTGACATCAGCAAAGGTAAAGATGACATCAGTTCTTCTAATATTTTTTATTCTCCCTTAAAATGGCAGGAAGTGTTATCCAGACCACAGCATTTTGACCTGAACCCACATAACACCGGGGATGGAAGATCCGAGTTTCCATAAACCCTCTCAAGTATAAACTTCCCGAACCTAGGTGATCTTACCCAGAGCCTACAAAAATCATCAGCACATAGAGGTACTCAAATATTAGGCTAAACTTTGATAAAAGAATCCAAACACTGCAGTGAAGATAATATCTCACTGGCTTACTCATAAACTCTAACTGAACAGACTGAGAGAAAGTTTTCTGGAGCGGCCATGGGTTCACAGCAAGTACTGCTGACTCTGCTCCAACCTGAGCCACCCCTGGGGGAGTAACATATGGTTTGCTGCTTATCTGATCTACTGTTTTTATTGGGTAAACTTGAGCAACATTAATTTCTCCACAGCACTCATGACCTGATAAATAAGCAGTGGGGTCTAGGAAGTCCTACCACTACTTGGAAACAGGTGTTCAAACTCTTTTTCCCAAACATGCACAAAAAAAAAGATTCAACTGTATTATATTTATCAATGTATTCATTTAAGGAGAAGGGCTAAAGCAGTAGTAAATGTTCCCAAATGGTACTCTGAGGGACTATTGAATCAGGGTAAATTTATGCCCAGTCTCACAATCTTAGCTAGAAAAACTTATTAGACAGTTAATCTGAAATTTTTCCTACAGTTCCCGTACATTCAACCTACAAGGATAAATGTAATGATTTAAATTAGTAACTGTGATATATGTGTGTGTGTGTGTGTGTGTGTGTGTGTGTGTGTATCTATAACCCCAGGATGTTACAGGCTCTCAATATTTAGACTTGCAGTTGTGTTCAAAATGCAATAACTTATAAAAACATGGTTTACCTTTAAGAAACATCTAGAAAGAGTTTAGCTAGCTAATATTCACAGCTAATCAAGAAAGCCACTTTCAACATTAGGATTAAGCTTTAAAATATATTTGGATTAGAAGTAACTAAAATATATATCCCTAGCAACTAGCAGGTAAATATTTAATAAATACTTGAGGAATGAGAGCTACAGAATTTCACCATGTGTAGTAAGGAGTAGTATTTAATAACATTTATTCCTAGGGATCAGGGTGTTATAATTATACTTGATACTGAATTTCACAGGTCAAATATTTCCTAGGTTGTCTTTTTTAAATTTGAGAATATTGGGGGGACACACATGTTTTATTTACATACTTTGTTTTGAACAGATTGAGTCAAAGTTATGTGTGCCCTTCAAATGTTTCTTACATTTTAAGAATTAATGTCGTCTTGGCTCACACCTCTGTTCCTAGCATTCCAGAAGGCCGAGGCAGGTGGATAGCCTGAGCAAATTCAAGACCTCATCTTCACTAATAGAAAAAACCAGCCAAGCACTGTGGTGGGCACCTGTAGTCCCAGGTACTCAGGAGGCTCAGGAAAAGGGGTCACTTGAGCCCAAGAGTTTAAGGTTGCTGTGAGGTAGGATGTCATAACACCCTACCCAGGGCACAGAGAGACATTCTGTCTCAGAAAAATATATAAATAAATACAATAAAATACAAAACAGTTAATGTAATCTTAATGGGTAAAGAATCTAATCGTCATAATTAAAGGATTAGACCTTTTCCACTTCCCAGACCCCAACCAGAGGCAGGACCACATTACTTTGCTTACTTATGGCCATTATTTGATCCTTCTGGGGGATTTCTCTAACCAGAGCAATAGAATAAATATAGCGCTGAAAAATGAGGGCAGGAAAAGGGAAGTTATGAGGACGGGAGAGGGAAAGTTATCTTCACTATCAAATTGTTTCTACTTAATCCATGGTCAAAACTGAAGACAGGGGGCCTGCTTTAAGCACCCACAGATCAAATCCAGCGCTATTCAGGACCAGCGTGAGCTCTACAATGCCACACAATTGCAGACTTCCCATCTGCAATTAATAAAGGAGATTTTTTTTTTTTTAAGTTAAGCAGTAATTAGACTTCAAAGGCACATTTTAAAATTCCCTTTTATAGAAGCCATTTTCCCCTTGGGTCTGCCCGCTATAGTTTAAATCAAATTTAAAGACATTAAACTGGCCACAGAATTGGAAAAGGTCTGTGTGAAAGTAATAATTTAATCTGAAAAGAACAAGGGAAAAGAGTACCCAATAATTTGTCAACAGTGTGATGTTGTCAAGCAGATTATAGGCAGCTGCTTTCAATTTAGACTACAGCCACAATGCAAGCTGGCAACCAGCTGGACCGGGGTCCAAACTCTAGACTGCTATCACGAGGTAAGAAAGACACTACAGAATCCAAGTCTGTGAAGAATCTCACCACTGGGAAGACTGGGGCCCCTCTCCGAAAGTAAAGATGGGCTCGATGACTAAAAAGAGTCTCCACATCCATGATTGGGCACAGTGTGTGGGGAAACCCAGGCCCACTAGACTACTAGAAAGCACTATGAGTTCCTGAGTAGAGGAGATGGGAACAGAATTTGAATAAAACTTCCTCTCCAGTGTCCCCTGGGCTAAATCACTTACCTTAAGGACACATCCCATGCGTGGCTTACATTCCAGTGGCAGAGAAAAACCTCTGACCCACTAATCATGAGGTGGTAAAAATTAAGCATATACATTTAAGAGTTTTGACATGGGAAAAACTTTTGGGGGGGAATAAACCTAACCCATTCATGGTTTGTTCTTAAAACACCTGCATTTATCCCAGGCCAGAGTAACCCCTTTTAGGGATCATGAGATAGCTACTATGGAAGATCCCTCCTATATAGAAATGTTAGAAATGACAGAAGGGGAATTTAAAGTTCAGATAATGAAAACAATAAAGGAAATTGCTCAGAAAGTGGAAAACAATCAAAAAGCAATGAAAGAAATTGGAGAAAGTGGATAATAACCAAAAGGAAATTCAAAAACAGAATCAAATAAGAGATAAACGATACAAAGAATATAAAAAGGATGTAGCAGAGCTGAAGGAGCTGAAGCAGTCAATTAGGGAACTTAAGGATGCAACAGAAAGTATTAAGAACCAATTAGACCATGCAGAAGAAAGACTCTCAGAGGTAGAAGATAAGGCTCTTGAGATAACTCAGATAGTTAAAGAGGCCAAAAAGAAGAGGGAGAAAGCAGAACGTTCACTGACAGAATTGTGGGACTTTATGAAGCGTTCAAACATATGAGTTATAGGTATCCCTGAAGGAGAAGAAGAATGTCCCAGAGGAATGAAAGCCATTCTAGAGAATATTGTAAATAAAAATTTCCCAAATATCATCAAAGATTCTGACATACTCCTCTCAGAGGGATATTGGTCCCCTGGTCACCTCAACACAAATAGAACCTCTCCAAGGCACATTGTGATGACTTTATAGTTAAAGAGGCCGAAAAGAAGAGGGAGAAAGCAGAACATTCACTGATAGAATTATGGGACTTTATGAAGCGTTCAAACATACAAGTTATGTTCAAATATAACTTAAAGAAAGTTAAGACAAAAGAAAAGATCTTGCAAGCTGCCAGGAGTAAGCGCCAACTGACCTACAGGGGCAAACCTATCAGGGTGACCACAGACTTCTCTAATGAAACTTTTCAAGACAGAAGACAATGGTCATCTATCTTTAACCTCCCTAAACAGAACAATTTACAGCCCAGAATTTTATAATCCGCCAACCTAAGCTTTAAAATTGATGGAGAAATCAAATCTTTTATTGATATGCAAACATTGAGGAAATTTGTCACAACAAGACCAGTTTTACAGGAATTATTTCAACCTGTCCTACATACTGACTATCACAATGGACCTTCAGCAAAGGAAACACCCAGAAAATTATAGGACAGAACCTAGTTTCCCCAATGATACAAAAGACAAAACTAACCAACGGACGTTCACAAAATAAGATGAATAGAATGTTATCACATTTATCAATTATCTCAATAAATGTTGATGGCTTGAATTCCCCACTGAAGAGGCATAGATTGGCTAATTGGATTAAAAAATGCAAGCCATCTATCTTCTGTCGGCAGGAAACTCACCTCACGTCAAAAGACAAATTAAAACTCAGAGTTAAGGGTTGGAAGTCAATTTTTCAGGCAAATGGAACTCAGAAAAAAAGAGGAGTTGCAATTTTATTCTCAGATACATGTGCATTTAAAGCAACTAAAGTCAAAAAAGATAATGATGGTCACTTTATATTGGTTAAGGGAAAAATGTAGCAAGAAGACATTTCAATTTTAAATATTTATGCACCCAATTTAAATGCTCCCAGATTTGTGAAACAGACCCTGCTTAGTTTGAGCAATGTGATATCCTATAAAACCATAATAACAGGGGACTTTAATACCCCTCTCTCAGAGCTGGACAGATCCTCTAAACAGAAATTAAATAAAGATATTAGAGACTTAAATGAGACTTTAGAACAACTGTGCTTGGTAGATGTATATAGAACGCTCCATCCCAAAGATATAGAATATACATTCTTCTCATCGTCCCCTGGAACATTCTCCAAAATTAACCATATCCTAGGACACAAAACAAACCTCAGCAGGATCAAAAGAATTGAAATTCTACCTTGCATCTTTTCAGACCACAAGGCACTGAAAGTGGAACTCAACTGCAACAAAAATGCTCAACCTCACACAAAGGCATGGAAGTTAAACAACCTTATGCTGAATGACACTTGGATGCAGCAAGAAATAAAAAAAGGAAATCATTAACGTCCTTGAGTATAACAACAATGAAGACACAAATTCCCAAAACCTATGGGATACAGCAAAAGCATTCCTAAGAGGAAAATTTATTGCTTTAGAAGCCTACATTCGAAAAACAGAAAGAGAGCATATCAACAAACTCACAAGCCATCTTATGGAATTGGAAAAAGAAGAACAATCTAAGCCTAAACCCAGCAGAAGAAAAGAAATATCCAAAATTAAATCAGAGATCAATGAAATTGAAAACAAAAAATCATTCAAAAAATTAATGAAAGAAGGAGCTGATTTTTTAAAAAAATAAATAAAATATATAAGCCTTTGGCCAGACGTACTAGAAATAAAAAGGTAAAAATCTCTAGTAACTTCAATCAGAAATGATAAAGGGGAAATAATGACGGATGTTACAGAAATACAAGAGATTATCTTTGAATACTACCAGAAACTTTATGCCTAGAAATTTGACAATGTCAAGGAAATGGATCAACATTTGGAATCACACCCTCTCCCTAGACTTAGCCCAGATGAAATAGATGTCCTAAACAGACCAATTTCTAGCACTGAGATCAAAGAACAATAAAAAATCTCCCCCCCAAAAAATGCCCTGGTCTGGATGGCCTCACACCAGAATTTTATCAAACTTTCAAAGAAGAGCTTATTCCTATAATAAAGAAATTATTCCAAAAAATTGAGGAGGAAGGAATCCTCCCCAATACATTCTATGAAGCAAACATCACCCTAATATCCAAACCAGGTAAAGACCCAACTAAAAAAGGAGAACTTTAGACCAATTTCACTAATGAATATTGATGAAAAAATTCTCAACAAAATCTTGGCCAATAGATTATGGCTTATCATCAAAAAAGTTATACATCATGATCAAGTAGGTTTCATCCCAGGGATGCAGGGTTGGTTTAATATTTGAAAGTCCATCAACATTATTCACTGTATCAACAGAAGCAGAACCAAGGACTATATGATCCTCTCAATAGACACAAAAAAAGCATTTGATAAAATCCAGCATCCCTTTCTAATTAGAGCACTGAGGAGCATAGGTATAGGTGGCACATTCCTTAAACTGATAGAGGCTATCTATGACAAACCCACAGTTAATATTTACTGAATGGAGTAAAACTAAAAGCTTTTCCTCTTAGAACTGGAACCAGACAAGGTTGTCCTCTGTCACCATTGCTATTCAACATAGAACTGGAAGTTCTAGCCAATACAATTAGACAAGACAAGAAAATAAAGGACATCCAGATGGGTGCAGAGGAGGTCAAACTCTCCCTTTTTTGCTGATGATATGATCTTATACTTATAGAACCCCAAAGACTCAACTGTTAGACTCCTGGAAGTCATCAAAAAATACAGTAATGTCTCAGAATATAAAATCAATGTCCATAAGTCAGTTGCCTTTGTATATGCCAACAACAGTCAAGATGAAAGGTTAATCACAGACACAACTCCCTTCACCATAGCCTCAAAGAAAATGAAATACTTAGGAATATACCTAACAAAAGAGGTAAAAGACCTCTATAAAGAAAATTATGAAACCTTAAGAAAGAAGAAAGGAGACAGTAGAAGACTTTAATAAATGCAGTCCATGCAGTCCAGAACATACCATGCTTATTGGGAAGAATCAACATTGTTAAAATGTCTATACCTCCCAGAGCAATTTACCAATTCAACACCATCCCTATTAAAATACCTACATCCTACTTTCAAGACCTGGATAAAATGATTCTGCGCTTTGTATGGAACCAGAAAAAAACCCATATAGCTAAGGCAGTTCTTAGTAACAAAAACAAAGGCAGGGGTATCAAAATACCAGATTTTAGGCTGTATTACAAGGCCATAGTGGTCAAGACAGCATGGTACTAGCACAAAAATAGAGACATAGATAATTGGAATAGTATAGAAAACCTAGAAATGAAAACAGTAACTTAAAGCTATCTAATCTTCGATAAACCAAACAAGAGTGTTCACTGGAGGAAAGACTCCCTATTCAATAAATGGTGCTGGGAGAATTGGATATCCATATGTAAAAGATTGAAACTGGATGTGCACCTTCCTCCGCTCACAAAGATTGATTCGAGATGGATAAAAGATTTAAATTTAAAGCATGAGACGATGAAAATCCTCACAGAAAGAATTGGAAAAACACTGGACAATATTGGCCTGGGTAAAGACTTTATAAGGAAGACTGCCATGGCAATAGCAACAACTGCAACAATAAACAAATGGGACTTAATTAAACTGAAAAGCTTCTGTACAGCCAAGGAGACAACAACCAAAGCAAGTAGACAACCTACCCAATGGGAAAGGGTATTTGCACATTTTGAATCTGACAAAAGTTTAATATCCAGGATCTACACAGAACTTCAATTAATCTCCAAGAAAAAAACAACAATCCCATACATCAATGGGGAAGAGAGATGAAT
>CAUYON010012482.1:0-22455 GCA_963573935.1 Arctocebus calabarensis | reverse complement strand
CAAGCTGTCACTCTGGATAGAGTGCTGTGGCATCACAGCTCACAGCAACCTCCAATTCCTGGGCTCAAGCAAGTCTCCTGCCTCTGCCTCCCAAGTAGCTGTGACTACAGGCACCTGCCACAATGCCCGGCCATTTTTTTTGGTTGCAGCCACCATTGTTGTTTGGTGGGCCTGGGCTGGATTTGAACCTGCAAGCTCAGGTGTACGTGGCTGGCGCCTTAGCCAGTTGAGCCACAGGTGCTGAGCCTAAGCTCTCTATTCTAAAACAGAATTTTATTTATATTTATTTTTTTTAAATTAATTAACTTATTTTTTATTTCAAAATATGAAGGCGGTACAAAGGTTTTTGTTATACAGATACTTGGTATCATGCTCAAGTGAGGGTGTTTGATGTGCTCATCAGAAGAATAGCATTTATTGTACCCAAAAGGTAAGTTTTTATTTCTAATGTCCTTTCCCACCTCTCCTCTTTTTGTTTTCCCATCTTCTTCATATCATTTTGTGCCCGTGTGTACCTGCCATTTAGCTCCCACTTATTAGTGAGAATATGGGGTTTGTTTCTGCATTTCTGAAATACTTCACTGAGGATAATGATCTCCAGTTCCAATCATTCCTTTTTATGACTGAGTAAATAGCCATAAATACCCCATTTCATGGTGTGTGTGGGTCTGTGTGTGTGTGTGTGTGTGAGTATACCATATTTTCTTTATCAACTATGAATTTGTGGTTATTGGGTTTATTCCACATCTTTGCAGTTATGAATTGTGCTAGGATAAACATACAGGTACAAGCATTTTTTTGATAAAATTACTTCTTATCCTTCAAGTAGATATCTGGCAGTGAGATTGTTTAATCAAATGATAGGTCTACATTTATTTCTTTGAGGAATCTTCATACTGTTTTCCACAGAGATTATACTAATTTGCAGTCTCATCAATAGTATTTAAGTGTTCTCTTTTTTCTACATAGACTCCGGCGTTTATGGTGTGGTTTTTTGGTTTGTTTGTTTTTGCTATTTAATAGTGGCCATTCTGACAGGGGTAAGGTTGTATCTCATTATGATTTTAGTTTGCCTTTCCCTAATGATTACTGATGCTGAGATTTTTTTAAAAATGTCATTGGATCATTTGTGTATCTTCTTCTGAAAAGCTTTTGTTCCTGTCTTTCCTCTGTATTTTGTAGATTTTGAAAGCTTGTGTTGAATCTTTTGATTTCTGTCTTAATTTCATCCTTGACCCAAGCAAGTTGTTTAATTTCCATAACTTTGTGTAGTTTTGTGTGTTTTTTTCTGGAATGGATTTTTAGTTTTATTCCACTGTGGTTCAAGAAGATACATGGTATAATTTTGATTTTATTTTTTAATTTTCCTAGACTTGTTTCATGGCTTAAGATATGATTAATCTTTGTAAATGTCCCATGTTCTGATGAGAAAAACATATTCAGTAGTTTTGGGGTAAAATGTTCCGTAAATATCTGTTAGGGCATTTTGTTTAGAGGCCTTTTTAAGTCCATTGTGCCTTTATTCATTTTTTGCTTCAATGATCTGTGCAGTTATGTCAGTAGAGTACTAAAGACCCAGCAAATAACATGCTACTGTTTATTTCCTTGATTATATCTAGAATGTTCTTTATATAACTTTCTTTATAATTCCTGTCTTAGGTGTATATAGGATCATTCCTTAGAGATGTATTTAGGATAGCTATGTCTTCTTGTTGAATTGCTCATTTTACCATTATATAATGGCCATCTTTTTAACCACTGTTGATTTAAAGTCTATTTTATCATATGACAATGAATAAACCTGCTTGCTTTTGGTTTCCATTTATATCAGATGTTTTTCCATCCTTTCACCTTGAGTCTTTGTGAGTCCTTGTGGTTTAGATGTGATTCTTGGAAACAGCACATAATTGGATATGCTTTTCCATCCATTCTGTCAGTCTATATCTGACCATGCACATTGAGTTAATATAAATATATGAGATGTTCTTCTCTTCATCATATCGGATATTGTTTTGTTTTCTCGCTTGTGCTTTGTTTTATTAAAAGCTTTGAGCTATGACTTTTGGGTTTTTTGCACTGGAGGGTGTCTATTGTGCTTTTACAAGTATGATTCACTTTTGAGTATTTCTAATGGCAGAAGTTTGCCTCTCCCACAGGAGAAAACTCTGGAAAAGTCTTTAATTCTCTATAATCTATGAATCTTAGTTTTGCAGGATATGAAATTCTTGGCTGGCAGTTTTTCTTTTTGTAAAAATTAAAAATGGGTCTTCCATCTATTCTATCTTGCAAGGTCTCTGCTAAGAAGTCTGCCGCTAGACTGGTGGGTTTTGCTTTGTGAGTTAATTGTTGCTTTCATCTTCCAGTTTGTAGAACATTCTCTTTCATTTTAACTTTGACCAAGGTGATGACTTGGAGATGTCCTATTTGTTGTAAATCTCCCTGGTGTCTGATGACCATCTTGTATCTGGATATCTGAATCTCTAGCAATACCAAGGTAGTTCTCCTTAATTATTGCTTCAGAAGGTTTTTCATGCTTTTTACTTTTTATTCTTTTCCCCTTGCAATATGTATAATTGTATATTGTCATATAGTCTCAGATTTCTCTGAGTGATTTGTTAATTCTTCTTTATTTCTTTTTCTGCATCTTCGATGGAGTAGTTTAGCTTGAAATACTTGTATTCAAGCTCTGACATTCTTTCTTCTGCTACATATAGCCTGTTGTTGAAGACTTCTGTTGCGCTTTGTAAATTATTGTTTCATTTAAGTTCTTTTATGCCCTTTATACAACAAATTGTCTTTTATTAATTTTTTTATATTTTCCATTCATGTCCTGAAAAATATATATATTTTTGGTTTCTTCATGTTAGTTTCAATTTGTACTTCAATATCATTCATCTTGTTTGCTATCCATGTTCTGAATTCTATTTCTAACATTTGGAAATATTTTTGTTGTTTTTTTGGGGATTCATTGCTATGGATCTATTGTGATCCTGTTGGGTGTCATTCTACATTTTTCATATCACCAGAATTTTTTGTTGGTTTCTTCTCATCTTGAACCTCTTTTGTAGCTCAGTTGTGATAGGTTTGCAGTGGACTTGTTCTCCTTTGCTGGGAATTCTCCTTCTTTGTGAGAAGGATGAGAGGTCCCTAGATAATATTTTTTGAGTACTATTCTGGAGGATTATTTACTCAGTGGGAGAAGGGTGGATGCACTGAGAAGCTGTAACATAGCTGTTCTCCTGCATCTTCTCAATCGCCGGTGGTTGTCACTACCCAAACCAATTCTGGGGGATAGTCATTCAGATTGGTAGATTGGTCTCTAGACCAGTGTTGGAAGCTTGGGTAATGGGTTTCATAAATCTCTTTCCATGAAGATGGTGGTGTAACTTTGTCCAGTTCCTGGGAAGTTCATGGGACCTTATCAAGCACCACAATACATCATAGATCTGCTGTCAGGAGCAAAGATAATTGTGGGAAATTGGTGTGTGCATGGGTGTGTTGTAGGTCAATTCCTGGGTATGTCATGGGACCTGGGCCAGTGCTAGGGATCTTCATGTGGAGTTGTGACTTGATCGCTAAACCACTGTGGGAAACTTGGGCAGGGGGCTAGATTCATCCATCTCCACTGTGGCAGGAATCGTAAGAGATTGCTTTGCTCAATCTGCCTTTTGTGGTGGCACTGAGTGTTTGGCAAGGCTATCTAGATGATGACCACTGGCTCCTGGCCTGCAGGAGATTGTTTCATCCAAGTAAAGGCAGTATGTGATGGGGGTCAGCTTGTCACTAGCAGGTTTGTAGTGGAAATCTGAACCACAGGAATGACATTTCATGGTTCTGGGAAGGCATTATCTGCTGGCCAACATGCTGGACAGGGAGCTTTTACTATAGCTCAGCTCTTGGGGTTGGACTGGTTAGAACACCTATAAGTATTTTAATTTACTTTGCAATATACATGGTCAAGCACTGAATCATTTGTCAATTCCACTCATTTTCTGTCCCTTTTCCAAGTATTTTATGTATTCTTTTATGTACTTACTAAACAATATACCTCAGTTAATTTTAGTTTAACAACATTGACACTTTTCAGAAAAATGTTAACATTTTAAACTAAAGTTTGATATGGCTAAAATTTGTACATTACATTTCCTGTTAGTCTTTTGGCTATTTGTAGCTCTTAACTATGTAAAATAATAAACAGGGTTTGTTTCATCAATAGTTTCACAATAACAATAGCCTAAGTGTATGTTCAATTAAAGCTAGTAAAATTCATACTGGGCTATAAAATGTTGTATATGGATACTTCTGTGACCATAGAGAAAGATTTTATACTTCCCAAACTTAAAGTACTTCCTAGAACTATAGATAATATAACACACCATGGGAATACACAAAACACCTCTCCTCTATAATTTTTTTAATAGCATAAAATTTAGTAAAACATTTCCTTAAAATCAATTTTCATATAATCATTCCCTATTTTTAATGAAAACATTATACCTTGTGTAAAATACTTTCATCTGCACTGCTTTCTCAGTGGTAAATATAATAAAGAAGCAAATAAAATAGAAAATGAAAACAAAAACATATTAAGATACTTAAGCTATTATGACATACTTGGAAAACATTTATGGTTTCTTTATTAATACATTCTGGTCAGGAGTAACATAGGTGATTGTGGGACTTAATTTGGTTGTGATTGTGGGTAAACTACTGGAAATACATTTACATTTTCAAAAACTTCCTAGGGAAATAAAACATATTTACTTTTTGTTTGCTCAGAAAATTCTCAGCTATATCTAGTTTGACTCATTGAATAAATGACAAAAATATTTCATGCCTAAGGGAGTTCACATGACCACTGGCTCCTGGCCTGCAGGAGATTGTTTCATCCAAGTAAAGGCAGTATGTGATGGGGGTCAGCTTGTCACTAGCAGGTTTGTAGTGGAAATCTGAACCACTTTCTAAACCTTAGTTATTTTATTCTCAACAGAGTATTTTAGATGGGTAAATCCTTGCAAAACCTAAGTATATTTGTCAGTTATACTGGCATCTGTTAGTCTGTGAATATTAAAAATAAATATATGGGCAACAGAGATTTCTGAATTAAAAATATTTGGATAAGGTTGATTTGATTTAATTTATTTCTCCATAGGAAAAGGAGAAGCATTTTCAATAAAACATAGAAATGCAAAATGTTCTTTCAGTGCTAACTGATCACTCAATGGACTAGCAGGGATTGAACAGCTCAACAAAGGGTCTTTTTTTTTTATCTAAGGGAATGAATATATAAACTAAAATCAATTTTCAAAATGAGAAGACACAAAGGGCACCACAACTGTCAGGAATTTTCAAAACCTACTTTGTGGGGAAAATAGCTGCTTATTTGTAGTCCATTTTTTTTCTCCCATTTAGAAACACCCACTCATGAATAGGTCAAGGAAAGTGAATATTTAGTAATTTATTTTTGTCCTGCTGTCAAATTTATCCAATACCCAACCTTATCTAAAAAGAAAAACATAAATACTTCTAATGGCAAGGAAAAGGTGATTCAACTTTCATTTAAAAATTAATTTTTTTCTTCTGAGTAACTTAAGAATTAAAGCAAACATTGAAGCAAACATTAGTGAGGCAAGTACTTTTTTTCTCTTTTTTGGAGACAGAGTTTCACTTTGTTGCCTTTAGTAGAGTGCCCTGGAGTCACAGCTCATAGCAACCTCAAACTTTTGGGCTCAAGCAATTCTTTTGCCTGAGTGTCCCAAGTAGTTGGGATGATAGACATGCACCTGCCACAATGCCCAGCTGTTTTTAGAGATGAGGTCTTGCTCTGGCTTAGGCTGATCTCAAACCTATGAGCTCAGGCAGTCTACCTGCCTCAGCCTCCCAAGTGCTAGGATCACAGGTGTGAGCCACTGTGCACAACCTCATGTATGCTTTTCTATCCACTGTGTATAGTAATAGTATATAAAAGTTACTCAGTGTTGTATTATGGAATAAATTTCTCAGTGACTTACATTCAGAATATTAATTAAATATTTTCACACTATATTTGAATACTTTGCTTTTGTTACCCTTGGTATATAGTTTTCAGGAAATAAAGCAGTTGAATCACCCTGAGGTTGTGGAAAGAAGAAAGTGACCTGTTACTAAGTAAAAACAAAACCAAGAAAAGATAAAGAAACTGAATAAAAAAATTTAAAAAGTTAAAAGAAACCTTTAATTAGTTTCTTAAGTGTAGCATCTTAGATTAAACTTCATGTAACTCTTGGTTAATTTTATTCTCTGTGAATTTGGGCTAAATTATAAAAGTTGAAAAATGGAACAAATATGACTCAAGTGTATTCATTTTATTGACTACATTAAGAAGTTGGAATTGCACCATTTATCACAAGTATAATTTGGTATATGTTTTAAAATTTTATATGTGTTTTAAAATTGTTTATTTATATAATCTTAAAATCTTCCATTAAAAACATTCTTTACCATTAACCTGTCTATGCCTCTATACATGTGGTGAGTTTCTTTTGGACAGTCTGCAGTTAGTTGGGTGTGCCTTTTGTCCATAGCAATCTGTAATCTGTAATCTGTACTTCAACTGGGATCTTTATGTGATTTACATTTTCCTTTGAAGTGAGTGTTTATATAGTTACATTAATATCTGCAATATTCCCTGCTTACTTCTATTTATTCCATTGACATTTCTTTTTTTCTGGACTTTCTTATGTTAGTAGAATCATTTAATAGGTCATTATTTTTAATGAGCTTTCTTTCTGTTAGTATGATGTTATCAAATTCATCCATGCTTAAAGTAACATAGGTGTCTGAGGGACTTTGGTTGTGATTGTGGATAACTCATGTATCAGTAATCCATTTTTCTATTACGGAATTGTATATATCATATTTATTTACCCACTTACCAGTAGATAGAAATTGGGGTTGTTTCTATATTTTAGCTGTTATAAAGCGTTATGTAAATGCTATGTATATTTGCATATTTTTGTATGAGCATATTTTTCCTTTCTCTTGACAGGACATATTCTCCTTCTTAGAAATACCTGTGGCATTTCTGAGTCATATGATAAATTCTGTATTTAACGTTTCAAGGAAGTGACAATCCATTTTTCCAAATGGTGACACCATTTTACATTCCCCCAGCAAAGCTTGAGGGTTTCTCATACATTGTATGTTGTATGTGTCTTTCTCCATTTACTCATTGACACTTGTGATTGTCAATATATGTTATCAGAACTATCTTAGTATAAATTGATATTTCAATATAGTTTTGATTTTCATTTCCCTAATGATTAAAGATGATGAGCATTTTTTATGTGCTTGTTGACCATTTATATATGTACTTTTGAGAAATGTCCTTTCAAATCCATTGGTCATTTTTAATTGGATTGTCTAATTATTGTTGAGTTGTAAGCGTCCTTTATTCTGGAAATAAGTCACTTATTATACAGTCCATGTGATTAGCAAATATTTCCTCCCATTCTTGGGGATGTCTTATTACTTTATTGTTTTTATAAGTTTCAAAATTTGATGAAGTCCAATTTGTCTTTTTTCCTTCTCTTTTTTGTGCATTTGGTTGATATATAAGAAACCATTGCTTACTGATCAAACTAAAAAGCTTCTGCACAGCCAAGAACACAGTAAGTAAAGCAAGCAGACAGCCCTCAGAATGGGAGAAGACATTTGCAGGTTATGTCTCCGACAAAGGTTTAATAAACAGAATCCACAGAGAACTCAAATGTATTAGCAAGAAAAGAACAAGTGATTCCATCTCAGCGTGGGCAAGGGACTTGAAGAGAAACTTCTCTGACGAAGATAGGCACATGGCCTACAGACACAATAAAAAATGATCATCATCCTTAATCATCAAAGAAATGCAAATCAAAACTACTCTTAGATATCATCTAATTCCAGTAGGATTAGCCCAATCACAAAATCCCCAAACCAGAGTTGTTGGCGTGGATGTGGGGAAAAGGGAACACTTCTTCTCTGCTGGTGGGAATGCAAACTAATACGTTCCTTTTGGAAAGATGTTTGGAGAATAATTAGAGATCTAAAAATAGACCTGCCATTTGATCCTATAATTCCTCTAATAGGTATATATCCAGAAGACCAAAAAAATCACATTAAAACAAAGATATTTGTACCAGAATGTTTATTGCAGCCCAATTCATAAGTGATAATTCATGGAAGAAGCCTAAGTGCCCATTGAACCATGAATGGATTAATAAATTGTGGTATATGTCCACCATGGAATATTATGCAGCCTTAAAGAAAGATGGAGACTTTACCTCTTTCATGTTTACATGAATGGAGCTGGAACATATTCTTCTTAGCAAAGTATGTCAAGAATGGAAGAAAAAGTATCCAATGTACTCAGCCCTACTATGAAACTAATTTATAGTTTCCATTTGAAAGCTATAACCCAATTATAGCACAAGAATAATTGTGCTATAATTGGGTTATAGGGACAAGGGAGGGGAGGGGGGAGGATGGGTGGAAGGAGAATAATTGGTGGGACCACACCTACAGTGCATCTAAGAAGGATACAGGTGAAACTTATTAAATGCAGAATATAAGTGTCTGAAGACAATAACTAAGAAAATGCCATGAACATTGTGTTAACCAGTTTGATGAAAATATTTCAAATTGTATATAAAACCAGCACATTATGCCCCTTGATTGCATTAATGTACACAGCTATGATTTAATAAAAAAAAAAAAAAAGAAAGGAAGAAACCATTGCCTAATCCAAGGTCAAAGAGATTTACTTCTGTGTTTTCTTCTAAGAGTTTTAAAGTTTTGGCTCTGTGGTCTGTTTTTAGTTAATGTCTGTATATAATGTGAAGTAGGGATCCAACTTCATCTATTTGCATGTTTATATTGTTTTGTCTGAGCACCATTTGTTGAAAAGACTATTTTTCCCCCTTGAGTTGTCTTGGCATTCTTGCTAAAAATTAATCAGTGATAAATGTCAGAGTCTTTCCCCTCAACTTCCAAATCTATTTCATTGATCTATGCATTTATTCTTATGGAAATATAGTGCTCACTGTAGCTTTATAGTAACTAGCACTATTATTAGTATTATATTGCTATTATTAAGATTTCAATGAAGACCTTTTTCATGGGGGAAGAAAACATCCTATTGTTCAATTCATCTCTCTAGCCACTTACTTGTCCTAATGGTCGGGATTATGTGTAATACAAATGGTATAATTTAATTGTGATGTCTTGTTTTCTTTATACACTAAAAATATGCAATATTTTGTTGCATATTTTAGTGCGTAAATTTTTCATTGCAGAAAAGAAATCAGATGATTGTTGATTTCTTTTCTGCTGATCAGACGATCAGCAATCATCTGATTTCTTTTCTGAATGTATTTATCTTTGTTCATTCTTTCCAAGGTTTTTGTTTCTAGTCCTTATCTTAAACATTGTTATTGCTGTTAAATTTTAAGCCTTTTTAATTTTGTGAAGGCAAGAGGTGGAAACCAAATAAACACATGTATATGTGTAGAGAAAAAAAGTAAAAAGTAAAAAAAAAAGAAATTACTTATGTAGGGTAGGCACAAAATTCGTGTGCAATTTAAAATAGTGTGCAATTCAAAATTGCACACAAAATGTTTAGCCACCCTGTACAGTTGGTTTGAAACTGCCACATATTCACTCTGAATTTTCTATAACTGTGCTCTTCCTAATAGGTGCGTGGATGCCACAATTAGATGCACCTTTTAAGTAAACCATTAGGAGGCTCCTGGAAACATGTCAGTAGCCGTTAGCATTAAGCCATGAAGATTGTTCATCCAAACCACTAGCTGAGATCTGGCGTGGAGTGAATGAGACATGGTACAGGGATGATGTGAGACCGAAGTCTAGAGAATGATACCATGCCACAAGAACAACTCAGAGTAAAAAGCAGTGCTATATTTATTCAATAAGGCATTGCAAGAATGCTTATCATTCTCCACACTGAAGAAAACAATCTCCATTCTCAATAATAACATGAGTTCTCTCATATTGAACACCTGCCTCTGCCTGTTACTATGACACAAGTCGGCGTTAATTCACTCTGCTCCTCCCAGCAATGTTTCAGGAGCATCATTATTCCCATTCTCAAGGTATAGAAACTGAGGCTAAAGGAGGTTAAACTTCTTGCCTCATATTACACAGCAGGTGAAGTCTGAGTCATACTCTAACCTGCTCATACCAGACTTTAGAATCCCTGTGGGTTCTGCTACATGAAGCCACCTCAAACAGAAGGGAGGATTCTCACTCAGTGAACAGAGCACCATCTGAGGCCAAGGGAGCATGAAAAGGCTTCAGGGGGACAATGATGCTGGAACCAAACCTTAGAAGCACCGATTTACCCATTTCAATTTAAATTTGTTTATAAAATTACAAGTTCTTGGTAGATTGTTCAAACTAAAGAAAAATGTAAGGGAAGAAGCAAAATCTCTTATCTGTCTTCCCCACAGCCAGCAAGTCTAGCAAGGTACTCAGAGGTAACCACCGTTAGGAATGCCTTGTACACCTTTCAAGAAATTCTACCTATAAAATCCTTTCAAAATTTAAGTTCAAATCATGTATTAAAATTAAATGTGTATCTTAAATTTCAAATGTATATTAAATTTTAAACAACACAGTATAGATCACTATGTGCGTTTTGTTTCTGAGACAGAGGCTCGCTCTGTCATCCCAGCTACTCTGTGATATTGTCATCATAAAAAAAAAAAAAGAATATGAAACCTAAGTTTTTGATCACCTTTAAATAATTGTGCAGGCAATTTATTTGTTTAAATTTACTATTAAGCTGACCATTTGTGGGTTCTAGGTTTATAGAAATTTTACTATTTTATTTTAAATAATATAGAATATAAATTTTATACATATGTTGTGCAAGTATTTGTACTTTGAATACTTTTATCCTGTGAAAATATAATTCAATATCATTTATTTGCAAATTAATTATATAATTGCATGAATGAAACTTTTTGATATCAATTAAATTAACAAATACATAGCATAAAAGTGAATAATCATAGGTTTCAAAAATGTACATTGTCTATTGTGCAGCAGGAGATGAATAATTTATGGGTTAGAAGAGATGTTTCTGGAATATACTTAACATTTATGGATTCTACTAACCTCTGCAACCAGTGTATTCATCAATACACTCATTCAAGTCAAAAAGCATTGACTAAACATTGTCCTAGACCTGAACTCTATGTATAATTTGTCTGACTAGTGTATATATAAACAATTAAACAAGAAATGTGTATGGTAATAAGTTCTAAGATATAGACAAGCAAAAAGAAGAGGCTCCTATACCAGATGGGAGAGTCAGTGAAGGCTGGAAGTAAAGTTTAAATAAATTCATGAAAGACAAGTAGAGCTAGCATGATGAGACCTTCTGGAGAGAACTACTGCTGCCAAGTGAACTTTACATTTTCTGTCTTGCTTCAGTAAAAATTGTTTCTATTTCTGAAATTATATTTTAATACTATTCAAGAACACAGTGGTATTTAAAAATAAAGTTGTGAAGAAAGTAGAGATGTTAACATTTTAAATGTTAAGACAATGGTAAATATTAACTGAATACTTGTTGAAGAGATCAATAAAGAATTTATGAAGGTATAAGATCCCTATTTCATTGCATTGAAACATGAGTGAGAGTCATTCTCATAAACCGTCATGGTTGCTATTTAATCTTTTGCTCAAATTGTGTGCTAAGTTTTGGAGGAGTGGAATTAGATGATTGCTTATTCAATAATCTGCCTAGTCAGGCGGAGATTTGAGGAGGAAGTTCAATGGAATCTCATAGGTCTAGGGACTATCTCTCATAGCTCATGGTATATATTTCACATATTCAGAATTCTTCTAGCCTCTGGCATCATGAGTTCCCTTCGTTAAAACTGTCCCAATCTAACTCAGTAAAATTTTGCCATAAGATATTCTTTATGGTGAACACCTCTCTTCACCATAAAGAACAGAATCTAATATACACTTTTAGAAGAAAATTCGCACCATAAAAATATAATTTTAATTAAACACTGATACTCAGAACCGAATTAATAACTCTTTCCTTTTTTTTTTTTTTTGAGAGAGAGTCTCATTATGTTGCCCTAGGTAGAGTGCCGTGCCATCACAGCTCACAGCAACCTCCAACTCTTGTGCTTAAGAGATTCTCTTGCCTCAGCCTCCCAAGCAGCTAGGACTACAGGCACCCACCACAACACTTGACTACTTTTATTTTGTGGCAATTCTCATTGTTTTTGCTGGCCAGGGCCGGGTTCGAACCCATCAGCCTTGGTGTATGTGGCCAGCACCTTACCCACTGAGCTACATGCACCACCCACTCTTTCCTTTTCCTTCTAGTAATAAAATACTTTCCTTCTAGAAAATGAGATTACACCATTATTAGGAGGAAAAGAAGAACACAGTATTTAATTCCATATTTATTTGGTTATAAGGACAACAATCTCAGAGAAAATCAACTACTATCAGGAAAGAAAATACTTTGCTCTGAAAATAAATATGTATATGAACTCTGAGATAAATGTTATATTTCAGTTTGCTAATGTTAAATTAGCAAACACTGAATAGCAACAATGAAGAGAAAGCCAATGAATTTCTTAAGAGGAAATAATCTGCCATTCTCCATTTCTGTATGTGAATGTTATCTGCTCTAGGTATCAGGGAGAGGCTGGCAATCAGCTCTATTGCAGGAATGGAAGAGTAGGGAGTACAGTTTAATTCTATTATGGAAATTGATTTGCATCTCTTCTATTTCTTGATTGAAATCTTTCCAGGTAATGGCATTGAAGAATACTCATAAAACTGCCATGACTGGGTAATAACTATTATTATGATCAAATTTAATAAAAAAAAAACTTGCCTGCAAAATGGGAACTATGAATAATTCATTGAAACTGTTGCTTAAAATGTGATAGAGAAGCAAAGTCTTGTAGAAAAAATCTTAATGTATCCAGACAGGGATCATAATTGGTTTTTGCAAATAATGAATACTTCATGTACAAGCCAAGACTAACAAGGATAGAGGAGAAGATTCCACACAGAGGAAACAATTCCACATATCTGATTTTTGCAGCCTAAGTGGGATAGATGGGTTTTTAAAAAAGAACTGTCAGGAAATACATATTCCAAAAATTTTATTTTAGAACATCACAATGCTTCTTTTAAATACACAAAGACCTGAGAAATATTTTAAACAATTCTGTGTTCACATCTTTGTGAGTGATCTATGGAAAAATAAACATTGACTGTAGTGCTCAAGTTTAATATTTTCCTGTCTATATTAATAAACAGTTTCAGAGGTCTAGAAATTTAAGTGAACTCTAAAGATTTTGCATAAATTCAATATCAAAGCAGTGATGTTTTTTAAAGGATTATTTTATTTATTCGACACATA
Organism: Arctocebus calabarensis; assembly: GCA_963573935.1. Lineage (NCBI taxonomy): Eukaryota > Metazoa > Chordata > Mammalia > Primates > Lorisidae > Arctocebus > Arctocebus calabarensis. The sequence continues at coordinate 9,017 of CAUYON010012482.1, read as the reverse complement.
GAATTTTTGCAAGCATAGTTATATCCATAGCTATGATTTAATTTTGTTTCAGTTTTATTTCTATTTAATTTTATTTCTTTTAACTCTGTTAATCTCTTCGCTTCCTCCTTTTATTGGCTACCATCTGGTGGAAAAAAATTGTAATAGCAGAGGAAGGTTAAAATGTATGTAATGAAACAAAGGTTTTAATTGTAAATACGATTGCAACTTGATACTGGTGACACAGGTAGGAAGCTTGATATTAAAATCTTGTTCTTATCACATAAAGTCCTGTACTTTTTATGCCTGATCAGCTTGAGCAATTTGAACATTTATGTTTAATTTTTATGTATAAAATAGCTATCATACAATAAGATGCTCAAGAAGGCAAGGGTCAGTTTAATTATTTCAATAAAACTAGAATCTTTGTTTACTCTGAATATATTTGTTTTACATACATTATATCCTTCTAGTTATTAGTGCCTCCTTTCCCTTTTAAACTATGCCAGATTTGAAAAAAAATTTATAATAATTCTCTATATAATCAGAAATTAACATGGTGTCCATGGACACTATAAGTAAAATGAGTTAAATATTTTTAATTCTTTCAATATTTCTACCAAGATTTTTTTTCCCCACTTAAGTTATATATTTAGTCATTGATACTTTTATTTCAGGGTTCTTCTTGATAATATCAAGATAATAACCTTTAATTGTAAATTAAACATGTAATAGTTGACTGGTCACTTCATACCTCATCTTTTTGGAAGTATATGGAAAGGTCTGTTATAGAAACTGTAAGTTTTCTTAAGCAGTCCATGAATACATTGAGGAGTACCTACAAGTATACTCTGGAGATTTCACTCATGATGTCTCAATATTCACCTCCTTGCACTTTTGAACAAATGGGCTGAGAGAAGAATTTGGCTATAGAGAGACTGTGTTACTATATCTAATACATCTTACATTCAAGGACAAAAATATATCTATTATAATTAGATATATTGTAATTATGTCACATATGTGTTATATGTATATCATATGGGTAGAATAATTATATTATTCTTTGAATAACTAATTAATTCTCACAATTCTTGCAACAGTATTTTTTAAGACCTATTCCTTATATAAAGGGCTAATAGTCCTCCAAACCTTTTTTATTTATACTGTTTACATGTAATACATTTTAATTTTTAAAGTAAAACCATTATGTTGTTCTTAATGTCATTTTATTTGTTAACATATCTTAATGGCCCAAGAAATTACATGGCAACTATTCTTGATTAGAAGTTGTTATAATTCCAATTTGTTGTATACGTGTTCGTTTGTAATTTACAGTGAATATTTTCAAATACTTTAAATAAATAAATAAAACAAGATTAAAATGTTTCAACTACAGTTCAACACTCAGATATACTTACGTCACAAATCTATTATTCAAATTGAATTAATTTTTATTTTTTGAATGAATTATTATCTTTTGTTTTTAAGAAAGGAATTAATGTTAGAATAGTTATGAGAGTTTTAAAATTATTTTGAATTTGAAGTATTTAAATCAGGAATACTTCAATGGGAAAATTTTGAACCCTCTGTTTTTAAAAAATTAAAGATCTATGTAATGTTAATAATAAAGATACAATATGTTCTTTTGTGGGTTTGTACTATATGAATGTTTATCCCATATAAGTTCTAAGGATTTTGCTATTATGTGTCAAGTTACATGTATTATATACACGTATTTCATATACTCCATTTCTTTTTCTTTGTTATCAGTATGCACAAATCCTCACAATACACTGTCTGCCCCTTTCAGGTCTTATTTGTCATTGCAACAGAGAAGTTTGTGTATCTTTCAATAAGAGGTATGGAAAAACTATAAGTGAAGCAATAAAATTAAAATCATATTAAAATAATTTATAAACCTTCTAATATGCAATTCTACATAATAGAATGTTAAAAAGGAAAAGCCACATGGTCTTATTCATAATTAAGCTACCAACAAATCCTTTGTAGTAATAATTAAAAATAAATAATCTTTTAAGTTCTCAAATGACTATAGAGACAAGCTGTTATTCATACAGATATTTAGGTTGATAGATCAATTTAAGCGTAAAGAGAAACAATAGTTATGGTTTGAAAATTAAATATTGGTCTATACATATACAAACACACAAATTTCCTGCTTTTTTTTTGTAAATGGTAGGAACACAATTTATGATTCTGAATAGCGTTTTTAAAAAAGAAAGAAGCAAGCATTTACCTCCTCTTTTATATATAATATGTGGTAATCAAAGAATTCATAACGAAAAGTTTTTTTATTGAAATATCCAATCCAATGAATGAATAAAGGTATTCCAATTAGAATATTACTATTCTACAACCCCAAATTAATAAATGGGGTTAAATTAATAATGGGGTACACAGGTAAATATCACCCATGCCTTCTAATAGATACAAGCAGGGATTATGGCCTCCTAATGCAATTATATAGCATCTATCATGCAAAATTCTTTTTAAAATTCAAAACTAATTTCTAGAACTATCAATTCACAAAGAATACTTAGAAATGACCGAGAGTGGCAACCAGGAAAGTTCGAGCTGTGTGAAACTATTCAAGACAAATATTTTGACTGACTTAATATCAAATTCCTAAGGAATATAAAGAGACATATCCCTAAGGAATCTAAGAGACACAATATTTAATTCCAGTCTATCAACTTTGTCAGATCCTGATTCAAATAAATCAAATGTCCCACTTTGGGAAACAGTGGAGAAATCTAAAAACTTTGAATATTTGATGATAGTAAGGAATTAATGTTAATTCTTTAAGGTAGTTGATATTTTGATGATGCTTTTGTAAGATTGCCTGTTTTTAGAGATTATGTAGAAATATGTAAAAGAAGGATATAACATAGGGTGGCGCCTGTGGCTCAAGGAGTAGGGCGCCAGCTATGTATGCTGGAGGTGGTGGGTTCAAATTTGACTCCAGCCAAAAAACTGCAAAAAAAAAAAAAAAAAACCAAAAAACAAGAATGATACAACATATGAGTTTAGCTTCTTTATGTGAAATGAGTTAAATAATAAGGATATAAAGAAAACAAAATTGCTTATGATTTATTGAAACTTGAAGGATGATACATGGTATGGTTACATTACTAGCCTCTCTTTCTTTTTCATTTACACATATATATGTTTATGTACATGTGTAACATGTATATGTGTGTATCTTTCACACCCATATAAACATGTATACAAGTGTTTATGGAAATATGTACATCTTTCCTGTGGCTATTTTTGCATTGATCTTCCATGAATATTCTTTTTTTGTTGTTTTTGGTTTTAGCAGGCCCAGGCCGGGTTTGAACCCACCAGCCTAGTGCAGGAGACCAGTGCTCTACCCATCAAGCTATGGGCACCCAGCCTTTCATAAGTATTCTTAATGTATTCAGATTTCTTTCAGCTTACAGGTTTACACTCAACTTAGTAAACTTCTGTATTTAGATGGGGTGCTGCTTTTTTTAGATCATAATTTTTTATGTTGTGTTGCTACTAATTCAAACAGATGAAAAGAAGGAATTTATAAAAACACATTTTGTATCAAATAATGACTTATATAATTTTGTCTTAAGGGTTTATGGATGAAACCTTTCACAAAATATTTCATTGGCGTGAATCTGTAATATTTGCATAGAACACTGGTTAGTTGTTTCAAGGCTCCAATTACATTCTTTCTATTCCTCGGAAATGACATTTTCAGTCCTTGAGATGATGCAGTTCAGTGAATCCCAGTGTTGGGTGCTGAATTCTTTTCACTCCCCAAATTATTACAGTTAGGCAATGATGGGAGCAGCTAAACATCAGAAGCAAGAGCAACTCAGTTGCTTGGGCACATCACATTGATGTATTACTTCATCCAGAATAACATTTGGTATCAAGAAATTCTTCCCTGAGGACTATTTGCTAGAAAAGCACATCCTTCATTTAATTGTTGTAGTAAGATATATATGCATTTGGTATATACTTTTTTTTACTTTAAGTTTAAGAAGAAATAATCCATTTGATAAAATATACAGCAATAATGAAAATTGTGATAGATATGGTTTTAATTAGGCATCTTTCCAAAGTTTTGTATGTTATTCATTTGCGCACAAAATGTGTGTTGCATTAAACATGTTGCTCTAATCAGTTTCTATGACAACAAAGAAGCTGGCAGATTACATTGACTGATGCAGGGTTGTTTTCCAGGTTGTGACCAATTTATGAGATCTAATTATTATATTAAGACGATTGGGAAGAGTAACTGTAAAATGAGTGACAGCGGCTTATCATTCAAAATGTTCTTACCTTCAAAGGGTATGCAGTTGTTTAAATAATCTTTATGGTAATAATTGGGGAAGATGGAATTAAAGAGTGACTCCAAGTACACATGAAGCTAATGAAGCTACAAAACTATAACAATTATAAGTTTAAGGAACCAGGTTGTTTTTTTAATCTGATATTAGAAAGGTAGAAGTATAACACTGTACTGAAAAATCATCTCAGTACCTATAAATAACACAAAAACTTAAACACATGTTACCATAATTTTTGTTATTTCTCAAAACATTTAGTTTTTTTTTTTTTGTCTTGGATTGCTTTTTATGTTAAAAAAATTGTTTGGCTGTTATAGGAAATGATGTAAAATGAATCTTCATCCACTATATGCAGGATTTTAAAAGGCGTATGTTTTTGAGATTATGGATCAGGTTTAGGAACTTTGCATTGTCCATAAAAAGTGGAAAATAATATTGCTATTTTATCTTCTTTTTAAATATTTTAATTAATTTTACCAGGCTTAAGTGAAACTTCCATATTTATTGATCTATCTACTGACTCTCTGGCTTCTATTTCATTCGTTTTCCTTCTTTCTCTCATGTTGATGCACTGTTCCTAGTACAGCTAGTGCTAACATTTAGTAATTTTATATGTTTATAGAACTTTATCCCTTTTCTGAAAACATTTCGTACATATACTTTTTTTCACTGAGGACCACCATAACCATATAACATAAAATGCTTGTTTTTTTATTAGTACTTTGTAACATGTATTTACTTATTTTTATTGCTGTAGGAACACTTGAGATTTATCCTCTTAATGATTTTTTAAACACACCATACAGTATCGTTAAATATAGGCACATGTTGTACTACAGATACCTAGAACTTGTCTTAACATAATTGAAAATTTACACTCCTTGAACAGAAACTCACCCAATTTTTAGAATTTTCGATTTTTTCTCTATTTCCACAAAAACTGCCATTGGGATTTGGGGATGTATTGCTTTGGGAAGTACAGATATTGAAAATATATTGACTACCAGTATGTAAACACAGAATATTTTTTCATTCATTTGCATCTTCTTTAATTTCTTTCGTCAATATTTTATAGTGTACTATCCACGTCTTTCACTTTCTATCTATGTGTAACTGCCTAGGAGTTAATCCATTTCTTCTAGGTTATCCAAATTGCTTTTATATCTGTATCACCAGTTGGAATATCTCTTCTTTCATTTCTGACTTTATTATTTGAGTCTCCAGATTTTTCTTCTTAGTTACTTTAGCACAAATTTTTGCCAATTGTATTTATTTGTTCAAAAACCAGTTCTCAGTTTTTATTGATTTTTATTATCTTGCTATTTTTTTCTTTATTTCTTTCCTTCTCTTAAGTTTGGGCTTAGTTTGTTCTTCTTTTTCTAGTCTCTTGACATGTAAAATTAGGTTGTTTAGCTCTTTCTTGTATCTTGATGTAGGTGTTTATCCCTATAAACTTCTCTCTTAGTACTGATTTTGCTGCATACCAGGAGTTTTGATATGTTCTGTTTTCATTTTAATTTTTTTGACACATTTTCTAATTTCTCTTGATTTTTTTCTCTATCACTCAATGACTATTCAACATTGTGGGGGTTTTTTTGTTGTTTGTTTTGAGGCAGTATCCCACTTTGTCAACCCTGGCTATGGTGCAGTGGCATGATCATAGTTTACCATAACCTCAACTCCTGGGCTCAAGAGATTCTTATGCCTCAATCTTAGCTCTTGAGACTACAGGCATGCAGCACCACACCAGCTACTTTTTAAAAATTCTTTTGTAGAGACACAGTCTTGCTATGTTTCCAAACTGGTCACAATCACCTGGCCTCAAATGATCTTACTGCCCTAGCCTCCTAAAGTGCTGGCTGGGATCACAGGCATGGACCACCTCACCAGACCCCAAAATAGTCTTATTTAATTTTATTATACTTAAGACTTTTTTCAATTTTCCTTCTGTTATTGGGCTCAGTAAGGAAACTTGATTGATTTTTCTTTCTCTTAAATTTGCTAAAACTTGTATTATGAACTAAAATGTGATAAATCTTGAAGAAGGTTCCTGTGAATTGAGCAGGATGCGTTTTCTGATCCTATTGGATGAGATGCTCTGAATGTGTGTATTTGGTCCTTTTGGTCTATAGTATTGTTAACAAGCACTGTTAAGTTTTGGTTTTCTGGGCGGCTCCTGTGGCTCAGCGAGTAGGGCGCCGGCCCCATATACCAAAGGTGGCAGGTTCAAGCCCGGCCTCGGCCGAACTACAAAACAAAAAAATAGCCGGGCGCTGTGGCGGGCGCCTGTAGTCCCAGCTACTAGGGAGGCTGAGGCAAGAAAATAGCCGGGCGCTGTGGCGGGCGCCTGTAGTCCCAGCTACTAGGGAGGCTGAGGCAAGAGAATCGCTTTGTGACGCCACGGCACTCTACCCAGGGCGATAAAGTGAGACTCTGTCTCTACAAAAAAAAAAAAAAAAAACTTTTGGTTTTCTGTCTGAAAGGATCAGACAGAAAGGATCATCAGTCAATCTTGATGATGTATTCAACCTTTACCATTTCATTGTTGCTCTCTTTTCTCTCAACATCTATTCTGGGCATGTATAATAGAGTTATCCCTCTTTTATTTTTGTAGATATGGTTTTAGATTATTTTTGTTACATATATTTGTGTATATTATTCTTCCTGACACCTATCACTTTCCAATTATTACAATCGCAACTTTCTTTATTTATACCGTGTTATGGTTCATTCTATGTGTCAATTCTACAGCATTTGGTCTCTCTTGTCTAGTTTTTCTCTCTACTTTGATATTATTCCTCATTCCATATTACTACACTAAAGTAATCCATTTTATTTATATTATTTTAGTAGTTCCTGTAGCAATGTAACTCCTTTACTTGATTTAAGTTTAATATTACATTAATAGATATCTTTATTCTCTTCCAAGATTGCACCAAAAATTTAAAAGACTTCATCAAACTCTTCAAAATATTATAAATTTGTTGCAGCTTGGCTTCATTCTAGTTAAAAAAATATTCTGGTAAACATTATCTTTATTGTATTAAATTAGAATGTTAAGAGATTTATGCCTTTGCTTTGCGTTTCACATTTTCCCATAAAATCTTCCTTTTGTTTAAACAAGGTGTTTTATGGGGTAGGGGATCCATAGTGAGAGGTTTCATGTTTTAATATGTATGTTTAAGATATTCTGTTTGAAATTTAAGCATAGCTTTAAAACAATGAAAATGTTACTTGTTGTCCCCTTCCTTCCAGCTTTAATGTGGAGAACTTAGTCGTCAACCTTGTCATTAATTTGAAGAAAAGACAAAACCTCCCTTTTTTCTTTAAAAATGTTTTCCTTGATCTTTTTCCTAATAGATTTACACTATTTTATGTATCCATATGAGCAGTTTATTTGTATTTAACACATTGGCAATATTTAGACTTTTTGAACTTAAGAGTTCTTGTTTTTACCAGTTGCGCTGATAAACTTCCATTAGGTAACCTGTATAATGATTTTTGTTTTAAAACAAACATGAAAACTTAAAATTTATGTTAAAACATATACATACATTAAATTTGGTGCAATCCTGTCAGACTATATCTCAGCATTACGGAACTAGTCTAGAATGACAAAGAATGTATAGTCTCATGTTAGCACAACTTTTGGTACTAACTTTTATGGATAATATAATTTTCCATTATTCTTTAAATCTTCATTTATTCTTTTAACTAATGATTTCTTTCACACCTTTTCATGAGCTATTAAGCTTCTGAGTTTATTCTTTGCAATTTGTAGATTCATCATCATTGCCCAGACTTCTATAGGGGTTGCACAATTTCTGTTGATGATCTGCAGCAGTTCCTTTTGTGTTCTAAATAGTATTCTCCTTGTGATTTAGACAAAACGAAAATGTCTTGTAAATGTTGCATGTATATTTCAACTTTGCTTCTAGCATCCTTTACTGAAGAGAAGTCCTCAATTTTGAGGTATTGCATCTATCATTTTTGCTTTGTTTTATGGTCTGTCTTTTGAAATTTTATCTGGTCAACATTTCATTGCTACAAACTTTATTGCTTTGCTACAAATATAGTAACCTTCATTTTCATATATAAACTTCAAAATCTTCTGTTGCAACATTTCCTTTTATCGCTCTGGTGGTCCTTTGTCTGGGGAAATAAGAGTGAATTTTCACTATTGTCCATATGGTAAGACTTGTTACCCTCAAAATCTAAGAATAGCACTTCATTTTACTATTGATTTATGCAGTAAAATTTTTTTTTCTTATTTCATTATTATTATTATTATTATTTTTGTAAGACAGAATTTTTTCACAGAAAAGAATACAGAAAACATTAAGTCTCCTGGTAGAGGGAGAGAATTCTAGTGGGGAGAGAGAAGCTCTCTCCGTTTCTCTCCCAGTCTTTCCCCTTCTCCTCCTTTAGGCCTTTAGTCTCAGGATACATATAGGTGTATGGGTCCCTTGGCCAGGAAACGAATGAATACAGTCCCTTCCGCCAGGGGCAAGGTGAATGAATGTATCAATGAATGGATACAGTCCCTTCATGGAATTGAGGCCTAGGAAATTCACAAGAAATTGACCTAGGCATAGGAGATGGGGGTTCCACATTTAGTCCTAAGTGTGAAGTGAAGGAGACACCAAGGCACAGGTGTCTCCTCAGCAGTTGTCCAGCCTTTTTGGC
>CAUYON010012481.1:0-29693 GCA_963573935.1 Arctocebus calabarensis | reverse complement strand
ATCTGTAACTCTGCAAGATGCTCATTTACTTTGTAATCAAAAAGGACATTGAAAATGAACTTGGGGTTTATTAATACATAATAGTCCAAGTCTTTTTCAGTGAGCAGCAAATATATATTCTTTTTTTTTTTTTTTTTTTTTTAGACAGAACCACAAGCTGTCACCCTGGATAGGGTGCTATGGCATCACAGCTCACAGCAACCTCCAATTCCTGGGCTCAAGCAAGTCTCCTGCCTCTGCCTCCCAAGTAGCTGGGACTACAGGTGCCCGCCACAACGCCTGGACATTTTTTGGTTGCACCGTCATTGTTGTTTGGCGGGCCCAGGCTGGATTCGAACCCGCCAGCTCAGGTATACATGGCTGGCGCCTTACCCCGTTGAGCCACAGGCGCCGAGCTGCAAGTGTATATTCCTAAACAGCTTGGATAAGATCAGCCTTTAGCCTTCATATTATTTTTTCATTCAAATTTTTCTTAGGTTTCATTTTTTTAGCACGTCTCATCTGGAGACACAGAGACTTTGTCTTTTTCACAGCTGTTGTGACAGTTGCATGTTGAGAGATGACTCTCAGATAAGAGGTAGGTATTTGATGATTTCTAATCTAATGTGGCCCTTAGATGACCAAGGCCTTGAATTGCATCTCTGCCAGAACAAATTACCGCAGATGCAGAGGCTTAAAACACAACAAATTTATTATCTTACAGTTCTGTAGGTCAGAGTGCCAAGTAGTTCTCACAGGGGTAAACATCAGGGTGTCTACAAGGCTGTCTTCTTCCTGGGGGCTCTAGAGGAGAATCCATGTTCTTGCCTTTTGCAGCTTCTAGAGTCTGTTTGCGTTTCTCAACTCATGGTCTCTTCAAAACTTAAAAACTTGCAATGTTGCCTATTACCCATCTGTCTCTGATCACAGTTGGAAAAGGTTCTCTGATTTTTCTCTGTGTGATTAGATTGGTTCCATGAGTAATTCAGGGTAATTTCCAGAGCTCCAGATTCTTCTACTTTTTTTTTTTTTTTTTTTGCAGTTTTTGGCCAGGGTTGAGTTTGAACCCGCCACCAGTGCCCTACTCCTTTGAGCCACAGACAAACTAATCACATCCCTATGTCTACTTTGCCACGTAAGGTAACTTATTTATAGGGTTCTGGGAATTAGAACTTAAACATCTCTGTATGAGTGGGGATCATTATTCTGCCTACCTTGAAAGAACAATGTAATTATAACTTTTAGGAAAATTTCTAAATGTTGTCTGCACCTGTCACCCAGTTGCTTCGGTTTTTCAGAAGAGGGAAGTTAGACCAGGCTTGTTAGAGAAGAAACAGTAGATCCTTGATGGAATGCCATGGACGAGGAGCTCAGCCTTTCTGTGACATGCACTATCTTGTAGGTGTTAAGTTCTGTCTAACACTCAAGACATTCTTGAGGACACTAAGTTGCCCCAAGGATCTTGCCCAAAGCGCATGAATGTGAATGAATTGAAAAAGGTATTGTAAGTGGAGTTTTAAGAAAGATCTTACTAGGCTGTCCAACCTGTGGCCTCGGGGCCAGATGAGGATTTTTGAGGCTGTATTGCTTATCTGTGGGGTTGGATATGGTAAAAGTTACAAGTTAATTTTTTTATTTTTTTTTTGGCTCAGCATGTTTTGTTAGTATTTGTGTATTTAAAGTGTGTCCCAAGAAAACTGGTTTTCTTCCAATGTGTGGCACAAAAGAAAAATGGTTGGACACGCCTGTAAGACTGTCTGGGCAGGTAAGGCCATTCTTCTGACTCTAAGAAGGTCTCTCTTGAGACAGGGAATTGGTAAATACTTTGTGTCTGGCAATCTGGGCATGATTATAACAGAAACAGGACAATGTAACTATGATTGGATTAAAAAACTGTTGGCAGCTGCTGAAGCTCTAGAGGCACAGACAGTGAAAAACACCCCCCTTGACAGGCAGAGTCACTGCGTGGTGGAGCCAGGGTGGCCGAGTCTGCCTCCTGCAGCCTGAGGTAATGGACTTGTCAGAGCCCTAGGAGCCAACAGTGAGTGTCTGGGCGCAGACGTGACTGTGCTCTTCCTGAGAAGTGTGGCACTTATGTGTCTTGGGTTTTGTTCTGGGCTGGTCTGCCCAGTTCCTGCGGAGCAGGAACAGAGCTGTGAGCAGCAGTAGGAACTAAGAAAGGGGAAGTCGACAGGGTGATGGGTTTTCTGGAGTGGTTTAGGCCAAGGTCACAGCCCTTCTCTCTCCAGCCACTTCCTGAAACAGTAAATATTTCCAGAATACAACCTAGAGGAAGGAGGCAAAACAGAAGGGATGATGAAGACAACAATATGCCTGAAAATAGGGCACAGTGGGGGGAAACAGAAATTGCACCTACTCCTCTTAGTATAAAGGAGGCAACTTCTGCTCAGAGAGGGTCTTATTTGCTGTTATTTTATATAGCTATTGAAACTGTCAGGGCCAAACTAATGAATGGTGGGAGATACGGAGATCCGAGGAAGCTGCTGATATGGGTCATATGAAGGTGAACTGATGCGGTAATGGTTTCACAGTGCGTATGTATAATCACATTGTAGACCTTAAATATGCTCAACTTCTATGTGTTAATTATATCTCAACAAAGCTGGGGAGTAGAAAGAAAGTGAACGAGTCTGAATGACCACAATTTGTGCCTTGGGAAAACGCATTACAGAAGACAAGTGACTATCATTTTTTTTGTTGCTGTTGTTGTTACCTATGGCAGTCACAATTCATGGTATAGCTACTTCATTTCAGGGACTGTGGTGAAAACTATAGGCTTTGAATTCAAATGGCCTGGATTGAAATCCCAGTATTTTCGTTGACTAATACCATGGCATTGAGCAACCTCTCCAAACCTTGTTTTCTTTATCCCCCAAATAGGAATAACATGATGCCTATCTTGTAGAGTTACTGCCATGATTAAGTGATGGACTTAAAATGATTAGTGAAATGTCTCGCTCTTCACACTCAAAAATGTTGACTTCTGTTTTTTAAATTGTTTTTTAGTAAGTAAATATTTTACAAATACACTCTCACTAGGACATTCCTAAATATGAACACCTTAGGGCGAATGAATCTATCAGACCGGTTCTAACCTACCAGGGCTCTGGTAATAGGGAACATGATAAGGAAATTTGGTTGTGCGTAAGAGGAGGGACAGACTAACATCACTTAGGGACCAGTAATCAGATGTATCCCCTGGGGGGCCCACGGGCTGTGTTATGAGGCACAGAATACTTTGGGAGTATAGATTACAGTCTATTTTATTCTTTTGCTTAGTCCAAGTATATAAATTATACAACAGAGCCCTCCATCTAGAACTTAGCAATATAGCAAAAATCTGCTTTCCAAGGTGTTGAGCCTAATTATGTTTGCTTCTGAAATGAAAAAGAATCCTAGCTGAGGAATTCCATTAAATAGCTCTACAACCTCTGGCTGTCCTTATCTCTCAGATGAATGCATAGGGCAAAATGATCACTCAGATCCCTTGTGTCTGACATTCCATGACTCGAGAGTAATGCTAGGGCCAATATTATGCATTTCTTTTTATAGGAATTCTCTTTGCCCAGGGAAAGCAAGACCATATGCCAGAAACATTGTGTAAGTCAGGTCAATTAAGAAGGATTGCTCCTTCAGTCTTGGGTTTGCTTCAGCAAATCTTTAGAGCTGGCTTTTTATTTATAACTCTATGGAGGACCAAAACAATTCTGCATCTGACTAGCCGCGCAGCAGCAAAATACAGCTCGGATGCATTCCTAAATCATGAATTTTTCTCCTTGATGTTCGCGCCATCACAGACAGCACAGCTGCATGCCACGGATATTTAGAGCTTGATTACAAACAACCTCTGACAGACTTCCCTGGGAGCATGATGAGGAAGCTGTCCCTGTCACACAGCTGATCCTTCTCCTCCCCAGAACCGCGCCTAGTGAGTTGAAGGGCAAACACCAGCACCTGTCCTGGCCTCCGAGGAAGAATGGAGGTGGTTTGGGGTTGAGTTAAAAATCTGGAGCATTCATAATCCATTCTCTCAGACTTTAGCTTTAGTAATTTTTCTTTTTCTTGGTGATACTCAACATTTCTCATTTCTACATTTCATGGAATGAGAAATGGGGCCAGATCTTCTGGAACATTCTGACAATCACTATATCCTGGTCATTTGGATGCTTGATACTGGACCGTCTCCCAGCCTGGACTCCAATGCTATTGTTCTGTTTCTCGGCTTCCAAGACCCTAAGCAATGTTCTCTCTGCTCACTGGTTCAGATATAATTAGGGTCTTATAATTCATTCTTCTATCTCATCACCCCCCCCCCAAATTTCAGTTGTAAAGCCAGTTTATAATCTACCAAACTGGGCTAACTGGGCTAAATGCTTCAAGGAGGGGTCTCTAGGAGCCTGTCTTTCTCTGCAGAATGAGCTCCTTGAGGGCAGAGGCGAAGCTGACTCTAATTATACCCTTAGTGCTTAGTGCAGTGTCCGGCATGACTTAGAGGCAAAATATATTTGTGGTATGACTGAACATCTGAATCTACTCTCTTTTACAAAACATGAAAAGACACAAGATGATCGAGAATCTGGTTGGCCCTTATTAATGCGCTGAACCAGCTTTTTCATCATGGTGGGCAACACTACCATTGCCCTCAATTCTCCAGAAAGAAACCTCAGTACAATAACCATTCATTGCATTGCTTTGTACATATACTTCATGCTGCTGGCTTTTCTTCTTGAACTTGCATATTATATGAAGACAGGCACTTGTATTTTTAGAAAGTTTGTAACATTTATTTAGACCCTTTTCTCAAGTGGAAATGTGTTACTAAGTGATTAAGTTGCCATTAGTCCTGTTACAAAGACATCTACCTAGTTAATGGGGGAATGATTTGTTGACCTTTATGTTAGTGTGACCATATGCATTATATTCCACATTGGGACTGTTTTGAGAGTGAAGGAGGGCATTAATAATAACCATGCAGGTCGACTATGGGTAAACTTGGACTCCATGGGCACAATGGGACATCTGGTTGCTCTATTTATAGATGAAGATGCTGCTGAACCAGCACCACAGAGCTACCCTGGGACAATCCTTCCACGGTTGTGATGTGTATGGGATGGACCAGTTCTGTCTCCTTACCAGGGACTCTTGTTGTGGGTGTGCTACATGTGGGCAATGTTGATCTGTGCCCAGGTTTTAACTTATAAGGGTGACCATGTGATGACATGGAGAGGACAGTGCCGTTGAATGAAGGTTTTTATTACTTACAGGTTCCAAAAGAAGTGGGCAGCCACGTCACACAGTGCCACGTGGGGATGAACTGGGCGTGGTCAGGAAGCAGAAGGAGAAGGAGAAATCAGAACCCTCATTGTGTTTTCTGTAAGAAAGACAAGGCAGGGCGGTGGGAACAGCGCGGATTTGTGCAGTGTGAATAATGTCAGTGCACTTTGGGCCCAGAGGGGTTTCTAGTTTGGTGCTCAGCCCTATGTGATTTAGGTGGGGGCCACTGACTTGTTGTGTGAAAATGGTAGCTGGGCATATAAGCTCAGGATACCGGGGAGGGTCTGTAGTATAAGTTCTATGGGCCCATGTAAGTGGATCATTGGGGAGACACAAAAAGCTTTGGCCCTTTGTTTGTCCCTATGATGAATGGATGCCAAACAGACAAATACAGAATTTTGGAGACACAGTTAGAACCAAGGTAGCTGTGGAGAGGTAGGGAGCATTTCTAGCTCACTGAGCCAGCAAATGTCCTGTCATGAGCTCCATGCCCTAATCTGTACAGGTATCTGGCCTGTTCTCAAACCGGGATAATGGCCTTCAGGGTGCATGGAACCCAGATGAGTAGGGAAGCTCAGAGGGTTGGTTGAAGATACATCTTTGAAATCAATGGTTGGAAAGAACACCTTGGTTGGTTCTTGACAGGAAGGCAGTGATGATGTCACTGTCCTTATTTTACTGCTAAAGAGACTAAGGGGGCTAAGCAAAGAGTCCAAAGTACTGCATCATTTAAGAAGCAGGATTTGCCATAGGGCCAGGTCCGTCTGATTGGCATTTTGCGTCCTGGCCACCTGGCTTCTCTATACTCAGCTGGGAGCACCCATGTGAAGGAAAAGCAGGGATCCTTTCCATGCACACCAGCTCCCACCTGGATTAAGGGCCTGGTTAAAAACCTGTGGAAAGTCTCCTGGGAATGGGAGACCCTTTCTTCTCTGGTTCTAGCAGCAGGCAGGCTTTTGCATTTCTCCCCGCGTGTTGCCATTTATGGATTTGGGCAAAATAACAGAACTGCACAGCTTCAGAGTGTCAGACTTCTTCTTCTTTTTTTTTTTTTCCTTTTTCTTTCACACTGAGCTTCCTGTTTCTATGGCAATGAATAGGATGTTTTGCACCAAGAAACACTTTAAATGCCACTAGGGGAAGGTAAGAACCACACATAGCTCTGTACAGAGCAGGAAGGTGAAATGAGATGCTAAGAAGAACTGAGTGAGGCAAGGAGAGAAAGGAAGCAGAAAAGCTAGAAGAGAGGTGGGAGAGGGGGCAGGGAGGGTAAGAAGCATGCACTTGGCCAGCGCAGTGGCTCACTCCTGTAAGCCCAGCACCCTGGGAGGCCGCGGCGAGTGGATTGCTTCAGCTTAGGAGTTCTAAACCAGCCTGAGCAAGAGCAAGACCCTGTCTCTAATGAAAATCGAAAAATTACCTGGGCATTGTGGCAGGCCCCTGTTGTCTCAGATATTTTGGAGGCTGAGGCAGGAGGATCCATTACTTGCATCCAAGAGTTTGAAGTTGCTGTGTGCTAGGCTGATACCATGGCACTTTAGGCAGGGCAACAGAATGAGACTTTGTCTTAAAAAAAAAAAAGAAAGAAAAGCGTAAGCTTGGAAGCAAAAATAAAACAGAGATGGCAACATGGCAGGCAAGAACTGAGGCCCTCAGCAGGGTAGCCTCAGGGATGGGGTATCCTGGAGCACGCATACAGAATGTGATGACTTCCCAAGAGCCATAGGAACGGGGCGAGTCAGGAAGTCTTCTGCTGGACGCGGGGCTCTGGGAACCCCGGAGCATCCCTGCACACTCTCATTACCTGGGACCCCTTGAAGGTGCCTTCCAACGCAACCTCTAAGGTGGGCGACTCAAATACTACTCTCTGCAAATGCTTGGTGGGAATACCAGGCTGGTGCCAGGCCTGCGGAAGTCAGCTCTTCCACCCACAAGGTCGGAGCGGAGGTTCGACTCCATGTCTGATGGCTGGGGACTGACTCTGGAGGACTCCGCTGGCTTGCTTTCCTTTACTGCTTTTTCTCCTTCTGCTCTTCTTGGTAGCGTTGTCCACAAATGCTCCCTGGAACGTAGACTTTTATGATAATGTAAAGCGTGAAGGCCGTGAAAGAGTACCTGGGTAACTATCGTGGTGATGGGGAGGGAAAAGCTGCTTTCTCTCTTTCCTTTGCACACCTTTCCCCAGTCCACACACAGCAGCATGGGACCAAATCAGCGCACAGAAAAGAAAGACCACAGCCCTATTTACAAGGGAAGCTGGTAGAGCGGCGAGAGCATACAAGTCCTTCTCACTTTGGATTTTGCTAATTCCTCTGCCACAGCCAAACAAAATCTCATCGAGCTCCTCCGTCTAGCCCAAACTTCCTGTGCTGTAAGGTTTTAAGAGCTATAAGCTGCAATTAAAGGCATAGTCGTAGGAAGAGCCCATCAAAGGGTGGCCTCAAAATAGCTGGTCCCCCTGGAAGGCCAAGGCAGATGTATTTGTCCAGCTGTTCGTGGGAGAAGGCCTGAGGCCTCTCACTCACTCACCAGAGGCCCATAAAAGGCTCACCTACAGCTGCTTGTGAAATTGGTTCCTTGTAAATGAAAGTCAACCAGGAGTCATATGAGCCAGTGGCAGCTGGACAGAGAGGACAGGGGTGCCAAACAGGGCAGGAAATGGCCAGGGCCCAGGGTAAACAACAGGAGCTGGAGCTGAGGTGAGCGTCTGTCCCAGGATAGCTTAGCAACACTGCTGCTTTCCAAGGCTTTGGCCAGGCCAACCTGGTTTATTTTCAGTTAAATCCGGGTATGCCCTAATTTACCATTGGGAGCCTCGAATTTGCATGTCTACTTTAAGAGACCCTAACAAGCACACATAATAAAATGTTAATTTATGCCTTCTGCTAGGGTTGGAATTGAGTGTGGCTTGATGCAATTGCAAAACAGAACAAATCTGGAAACTCTGGCAGGCAGAAGAGGAGGGTGGGGGAAGCACGTGCTTCTCTGAGTTTGGGAAGGGAGGCTGAGAGAGACTGGGAAACTTCCTGGCATCCGGCTTCCTCCAGAACCTCCGAGGGGACTTTCTACCGCAGCTGAGGGGTGGCCCTTCTGTCTCGAGAACCCAACCTAATGCTGTGTCACTCAGTAGTGATGGGCCTAGAGCAGGTCCTTGGTAAATATTTGGTGAATTGATTAACAACACGGGAATGTTCTGAGGTCACATTGTTTTGGGGACTGTCCGGCTTGCTTATCTCTTTAAAAAGTCCACGCCCAGCTCTACATTAAAGGATCAAGCTATGGGCAGTGCCTGTGGCTCAAAGGAGTAGAGTGCTGGCCCCATATACTGGAGGTGGCGGGTTCCAAACCAGCCCTGGCCAAAAAAACAAAACAAAACAAAACAAAACAAAACAAAAACAATTGTAAAAGACCAAGCTATTACACGTGTGGTGCTCTGAGCTTTTCTAAACAGCAGTTCCTCATGGGCTATGAGTTCTTCTGACCCTCACACACTGTACACCGCTGAGGGTGGTGTTGTGGAAATTCCCCTCCGTGCTTTGCCTAGCCCCTCCCATCCCGGTGCCCATGGTTGATGCTCTGATCAAAGCCTGAAGAAACTAGCTCTGCATTTCTAAATTTCTTCTAAACTGGCCTTATCATGAGCAGTAAGACAGAAATGCCCTCTATCCATTTCTTTTCATTCTTAACTCTTATCAGGATTGTCAGATTAAGGTACACTAGCAAACCTCTGCCGGTAGTTGTAAACACCTTTCTGAGTTCCTGCCCAGATCACATGACTACATTTCTCTAGGAATTGTTCCCCTCCCCACAAAAGGGAAGTCCAAGGAACCCTGGATCCACCAGGACCCTTCCACTTTGGCTGTGGATTGCATCAGAGCTCCCATTGATTCAAGCAGAACAATCATTATCCTTCTCTTAGGAAATTGGAATTGGATTTGAAGAAGTGGACAAGTAGACATCTTCATCTGTGTTTGGCTCAAGCATGAATCTTGGAGATGGGGTGGCCACCAGCAGAGAGAATTTCAACCAGTGTGTCAAGAAAAAGAAAAGGTAAATATGAAAAACAAAGCGGAGTCCAAAGAGGCTTGGCTCTAGTTCCTTCTATTGGCTTCTGAAGATACTCTGCATCCTCATAGTAAGTTCCGATTTATTGATCGGCCTAACTTCACTGGCTTTTGGACATTTGCAACCAAAAAGAGTCCAAAGAGACACTAATAAGTTTCACCAAGCCACTCTGTGTTCTTAAACTGCTATGTCCCCATGATGGGGACATCTTACCTAGCTCTCTCTAGGCTTATAATAGTCTTTTCTCTCTTCTTGCCCATACAAATGCATCTAGACTGGACACAGGTGTGTTTTTTTACTAGATGTGTACTTTTGTCTGTGGATGGAGTCGTTTCTATCTGCTGCCCTATGATAAGGAACAAAAATCATCACAGTGAAAAAACAATGACTATTGGTGGGGTACAGAACCTGTAGCCACAGTATCTGGCCCCTTTTATATTTGTACTTATGGTCATGAAAGGTTTACCCAATTAAAAATAGATCTGAGGAAATGAGTGAGCTGAAACGTGTTCTTGGCTCATACAGAGAGAGGAAGCAATGCTCCTTCACTGAAGAAGACGAGAGTTGTAGTCAACCGTAGGGAAGGGAAGCTAACTGAGCAACATCAGAACTGTCCTAGGTGCAAAAGGTAGAACAGGTGTTGGGATAAATATACACTATGCTACAATTCATCCGACTTCATTCTCTGTTTGATATCAACAAGTTATATCATGACACAAAAGCACATGCATTGGGGGAACCCGTGAATACTTGACTGCTTGCTTATCTGTCTGATGAAAATATAACCAGGGAGACGCTTAAGTGGCTAAGTGCTCTTGGTGCGGAGCTCAATAGTAAAGGGGACATGATACTTTATCACTGAACAGGGCTGATCATTTCAGGACCCATGGGGCCATGCTGAAAAATATTTCACATGATATATATGACAGGAAGCCTGAAGAAACTAGCTCTGCATTTTTAAATTTTTGCAAGAGAAACCCATTCTATAACTTGCGCTACACAAATGTTGAAGTCAATCCTCGTGATCGGCCTTCATTGACTGTCAGCTGGGTGTGTGTGCTGTCTAGCCTTGGATCTTATGTTTTGACCTTCCTTGTGGTTGCTTCATCACATTCTTTTTCTTTCATTAGAAACAAGATTTGGTAATATCCAAAGGAATGGCAAAAAAAAAAAAAAAAGCCCATTTTTATTATGAGATAGAGTTGTACCCTCGATATGCAACATAAGTGGTCGTAATTTTTTTTAATGTCTACGCATATGGAAAAGGTCTCTCGCTGTTTTACACTCTACTGGATTTCTCCTCTGTTCCTTCTGGCTTCCTGTTGTTCCCTGCCAAAAGCAATGTTTTTCTGTCATTCTTTGAAGTCGTTTTAATATTATTTTGGAGTGGGCTCCAATGTGTTCAAGTGTGGGAATACACAGGGATACAAATAATCACACTGTTAAAAAGTTTGAAATAGAGCCCTACTAGGAAAAAGTATAGCTATAATACATATTTTAAGGGTTCTCTCCAGAACAATACCTTTTAGGAGATACAAGAGCTATAGGATACTGAAAGTTTTGCAGTAATTTTCAAAATGCATTTGTGAGGTGCTTGTTACCAAAACGTGGGCGTACCATGTGTAGGCAATGATCAACGCTGTGGATGCAGAGACTGGCTGTGCGGATAGTCTGTAAGACACAACTGTAGCACCAGTATTGGGCTCCTCTGAACAAAGGGTAGGGCTTCTGAAAGGAAAGAAGCCCTCATTTTTCTAGTTATATTCTAGGTCAGCGTTGTGAATGAGTGACTTCACAGGAAGTCCTGGTGTCACCTCTGGGTTCCTCATCCTCACATCACTTAGCTGCTTCCTGTCTGGAGAGCTCATGCCATCTTTAAGGACCGAATGGAAGAGGAGTTTTTAAAAATTAGATTATAAGAGATGGAGGCCTCATGAAATGTTGGAAACTTGGGGATCTGGAGAGAGGAGGTGATGTGTCCAAGACTCTAAGATGCATGACCTGAGGAAAGATAAAACATGTAAGAAAAGAAAGAAGCAGTATCGACCCAAAGGCCTCTGATTGGTCCTTGTATTTAAAGCAATGCTTCTCCTTACTTCTCTGGGACGCCTGGGGGTAGATCATCTCAATGGCTGTCGCTTAGGCAAATGGCAAAGGCAGAGAAGGCAGTAACAGTCCAGAAAATGCCTGGTTAGTGAGTGTAGGAGAGGTTTCTACTAACTCCTATTCTTCCAAGCAATGACATTGGCAAGCCAGTTCTGCAAAAAGGGGGCAGTCGCTGGTCAAAAATCGCTGACCTATTAGATCCAGAATCTTGGTCCTCACACGCCCCCTAGTGTAGAAGGCCAAGTAATGCCTTGGTTACTGGGTTGACGCTAAAGATCTGTCAGTCATTCTTAATTAAGACCTTTGATGAAGGAAAAGACATTGAGGGGAAATACCTGGGAAATGAATTAAACTTAAATAATGAGTTAAATTTGCAACTGTGATAATTGAAGGCTAAGAGTTAAGAATTGTTTCAAAACACAAGTAGCTTTGGGCTATGCCCAAGACTAAAGTGTGAAAAGAAAGGGCAGAGTGGTTATTGTGTAGGACAGAGCTTCTCAAACTTCAGCATGCATATGAACCATCTGGGGAATCTTGTTAAAATGGATATTTTTGATTCGGTAGTTCTGGATGCGGTCTTCAGTTCTGCACACTCATGAAGCTCCCGAGGGGTGTAGAGGATGCTGGTCCATGGACCACAGCAGGATGACACTTTGAGTAGGGCAATAGGACTGAGCTGGCTCCTTAGATAGGCTTGTTGGTGTTGTATGGTCCTGGAGTTCTGCCGGGCTTTCATCTGCACCAGTCCTCCCAGAAGTCCTGCTAAAACTCTGTGCAATGATTCTCACACTCAAGGGTAGCACTGTAAATTCGTCAGCTCAAAGATAATTACCTTTTATTTTCTGAACTTGAGTAGGATTTACCAATAGCATTTACTGTTGGTAACATTGAACTGCTAATTACTGCGTATTACCTTGTGATTTCATGAGTTTGTTTTCTTTTCTTTTCTTTTTTTTTTCATCTAACTTGTCTGCTTGTTTTCTTCTAGGGGGTCCTGCACAGTTCAGGACATACTGTGTACACCTATAAGAGATAATTATAAAATTTGTTGATTGGTGTCCTACTCTAGGCTTTGATTTGAAAAAAAAAATTCAATTCTCTTTCCTAAGAGCAAATTTTGGATCTGAAGTGGCAGAGGGCAGAATGGTTGGAAAGGCACGGGGGGCCTGAAGGAAGTGGAAAGAGGACTTCTAAAAAGATTTGGGCCTCCTGTAGCATTCAAGATAAATATATCCCAGATTTCAAAATTTTACCTCACACATTTCTTAGAATTAGGCGTCTTCTTTTGAATTCTACTTTGGTTTGTACTTAGAATACATCTCTGTAAAAATGTTCAGACATCCTGAGCAGAGAGGGAACAACAACAACAAATGGATTTGATAACAGTACAAAAGATATGATTGAGGGAAAACTTATGTGCTTTAAAGAAGTAAAAGATGAGATTTCAAGTCAAGGAAAAGATATTTTATAAATGACAAAGAATTCTCTGCTTTCATTGTGAAAGTTTAGAGAGGGATGACAATGCAAAAAGTTTGAGTGTAGGTTATCATCTCATGCTTGAGAAATGAATAGATGGAGATTTTTTCATCTGGGCTGGGTGGTTGTTTTTCTTCTCCTCCCTCATTCCCCTTCCCCACCCTCTGTATTAGCTCATCTACTGCCTTCATATTAGAATTGAGTACATGGTATTCTTGCTTCTCCTTTCTTGCGAGGCTTTACTAAGAAGAATGTGGGTGAGGTGTTTTAAAATATAGACAAGTTTCTTCTACCACAGTTGACCTTGCTCAACTGGACAGAAGGGGAGGGATGCTCCTTCCCAGCCTCTGGTATTCCTCCAACTCACTTGTTGCCTGGAAGATTGTTACTGCTATCTGTGTTGGCTGGAAAAGATGACTTCTGAGTTCCCTGGTAAACGGGAGATTTGATGGCTCTTTATTATTCATACTATTAATCACAATGCAAGTTATATATTAATAATTAGAATAGTTTAAGTGTAATTATTATTTTGAGTAATAGACTCTCAGAATCTGAAGCACCATTGAGGCTGGAATAGGCAACAGCCATTTTCCATTCTATAGCAGGGTGACACCCTGAGAGATGATAACAACTGCAGGTTTTACCCAAACCCTTCCAGCAAAAAGGAATTCCCTACTGTCCAAGACAATCATTTTTGCCATGCAGTGTTTTCCTGTTTTTGGAAAAATAATTTATTTTCAGTATAATCATTTTAGAAAATAAAATAGTATGAACACAGCAAAAATTTTAATTATCTATAATGTTATCACCCCCAAATAACTATCAAGAACATCGTCATGTGTGTGCCAGATGTGTATGTGTGGGTGCATATGCACCATTTTATTTTGAAAAATCATACTACCATATTCATTTTTCCATAATAACATTTCTAAAAGCTGATCAAGCACATCTCACTTTAGCTCTAATTATAAAGATTTTTCCTTTTATTAAGCCAAACTTACCTCTTTATACTTCATAAGCATTGGTCCTACCAGAAACAATAAAAAGTCTAATTCTTCTTTTCCAGGGCAATCTTTTAAATACATAAAGACTACTTTTTGTTATCCTCAACTGTTATTTTTCACCTTTTGGAACCTTTATTGAGGTAAATTGGCATATTTAATAAATGACTTAGTAAGTTGGGATATATGCACACACCTGTGAAACCATCACCACAATCAAAGCAATACACATATCCATCACCTCCAAAATTTTCCTTGTGCTTCTTTAGATATGCATGTGTGTGCTTGATAATTTTATTTAATATAATATATCCTCTTAACAAAAACTTTAAGTGCACAATACAGTATTGTTAAGTTAGGAACAATGTTGTACAGCAGATCTCTAGAACTTATATGACTGAAACTTTGTGTCAATAGAACAACTCCCAGTTTCCCCGTGCTTCTAGGAATTTGACTATTTGAGGTCCCTCAGATAAATAGAATCATGTGGTATTTGTCCTTCTGTGGCTGGGTTATTTCACTTAGTATAACATCCTGCAGATTTATCCATATTGTTGCATGTGGCAGGAATTCCTTATTTGTTAATGCTTAATAATATTCCCTTGAATGTGTATTTTATTTATCCATTTATCTGTTGATGGATGTCGTTTCCATGTCTTGGTCATTGTGAATAATGCTGCAGTGAATAAGGCTGTATACCATCTCTTTGAGATCCTGACTTTAACTCCTTTGGATATGTACCAGAAGTGGTATTGCTGAATCATAGGCTAGGTCTCTTTTTAATTTTTGGAGGAAACTTCATACTGTTTTTCATAATGGCTACAGCAATTTACATTCCACCAATAGTATGCACAGATTTCTTTTTCTCCTCATCCTGGTCAAACCTTATCTTTTGCTGCTAATAGCCACCCCATAGGAGTTAAATGATATTTCATTGTGGTTTTTATGTCCATTTCCCTTATTGATTAGCGATAGTGAGCATTTTTCCTTTACCTGTTGGCCATTTGTATGTCTTCTTTTGGGAAATGACTAGTCAAGTCCTTTGCCCATTTGAAAAAAATAGGTTATATGAAAAAAAAATAGGTTATTTGATTTTTTTGCTATTGAGTTGCAAGAGTTCTTTACATATTTTGGAGATTAGCCCTTTATCATATATATACTTAGAAGACATTTTATCCCATTCTGTAGGTTGTCTTTTCATTCTGTTGTTTGTTTCCCTTGCAGTGCAGAAGGTTTTAAGTTTGATGTAGCCCTACTGGTTTGTTTTTACTTTTGCTACCTATGCTCTTGCCAGTCCAAGAAATCATTGGGAAGACAAAACGTCAGATTTGTTTCTTCTGTTTTCTTCTGATATGAGTTTCAAAAGACCCTGAATAGCCAAAGCAATCTTGATAAAGAAAAACAAAGCTAGAAGCATGTTATTTCTGATTTCAAAATATACTAGAAAGCTGAATTAATCAAAACAGTATTATATTGGCATAAAGGCATACAGATAGAGTAATGGAATAAAAAAGAGAGCCCAGAAATCACCTCATACATAGATGGTCAACTGATCTTCAACAAGGGGACCAAAAATACACAAGGGGGAAAGGATATGACAAATGGTTTTGGGACCCCTGGGTATCTACATCCTAAAGCATGAAATTAGGCCCCTTATCTCATATCGTTCACAAAAGATCAACTCAAAATGGATTAAAAACTTAAAGGTATGATCATAACATTATTTTTTGGTTCTTCCAGCCTCAGGTTTCCTGGTCTTTTTCATAGTTCTCAGGCTTCACTAACATGACATTGGCCTCTGTGTTGATTTCAGTGGAAAAATGCAGCATTTCAGGGATGACTAGAAGAGACCTGTTCCTTCCTTTTTGGTAGAATATTTAACTTATTGATGTAGCCAGTGCTGTATTAACTTTATTTATTATTTATGTATTTTTTTTAAACCCATAAAATGTGGCCCTGGGTAGAGTGCTGTGAAGTCAGAGTTTAACAGCAACCTCCAACTCAGGCTCAAATGATCCTCTTGCCTCAGGTTTTCTATTTTTAGTAAACATGGGGGGGGATTCACTTTTTTGCTCAGGCTAGACTGGATCTTGTGAGCTCAAGCTATCCACGTGCCTCAGCCTCCCAGAGTGCTAGGATTACAGGCACGAGCCACTGCGCCCAGCCTGCGTTAACCTCTTGAAGTCTTGAACTCCTTGGTGTGTTGAGTCTTCCCAATCTTGCTCTCACACCTGCCGCTGTTTAGCAGTCACAATCTCCACCATCCCACCTGTCACATTTTCTAATCACATACTCAGTGCTCTTAGCCAAAATGCCTAGCTTTTTGTATATTTTTTCATTAAGCCAACAAATATTTATGGAATACCTGTTATGTGCCAGGGGCTGATTGGTATAAGTACCAGGGATCCCAGGGTTAATGAAATAGACTTGTTTTCTAGCCCTCACCAAACTCACAATCTGCAATTTAAAAAGGGACAGGACAAAATGCTACAAACCATATGAGAGCCCTTACTTGACTAAGGCTTGGGGAAGACTTTGTTGAAGAAATATGGTTAGATTTAAACCTGAAGGAGGAGTGAGATTTATTAGTGTTAGATTCAGCTCATTGTCTTAGCCTATTGAGATAACTTCAGATCTCGATTCTATTTTTTTTTTTTTTATTTTTCTTTGTGAATGATAGAAGTGGCATCTCCCTTATATAACTGCAGAGACATGGCAAACTCAACAGCACTGAGGACAGATATTTGTGACACCCATAGGTTTTCTTCCAAATTTTTCAAAATCCATTTAATGGTGTTTTTCCTTCAGGAACTTTTGGTTAATAATGAATTTACTTAACTTTTTGTTTCATGATTCCTTGCTTAAATCACTCACAGGCTTAAAGCCTCCAAAGGCTGGTTGTGGACCAAATATGGGCACAACATTTTATGCAGCCTTCTGATGTTCTGGAAATGGGCTGCCAGTCATGAACTCTGCCTCATGAAACAAATACCTGCCATTAAAGCTTCTGGGTTCTTTGGGTGGTGTCCTTAGAAATCGCTCTTATCTGGTGGTGAACAGGTTAAACTCCATGTCCCACCACACACTGCAGCCTCCATTCCAGAATTCTCTGTTATTCTGTTTTTACACTCTTTTTTGCCCTTTTCAACAATTGTGTGCTCACTATTCCTCCAAGCTCACTTTGCAATATCTGAAGGGCCTAAATAAGTTCCCAAATAGCCACGTATTTGTTTGCACCAAACTTAAACAACTGAGAGGCTGAATGGATGTTTCATTTTTCAACCTCTTTTGACATTGTGGAGATGGGTATTGATCCTTCCTAGCTCTCAGCAATCTTCAGCAACTATCTGGATGGGGAAAAAAAAGGCAAAGCAAAATTCTCTAATTGTAAGACTGAATTTTTCCCCTGAGTTTTTGCCTCATTTTATCATGTGTATGTGTTCTGGATACAAGACTGGAAGCTCTCAGAGAGACTGGGCAGCTTACTATGCAATGCAAAGTGAGAGTCCTCACACCGTGTGCCATGCAGGGCCAGTGGTCACCATTAGTGACTGTCAATCCCAGTGACGAGCCACAAAGACACAAGGAGGAATCTCTGAGTAACTGCTGTTGAAACTGATATGGCTGATACATTCTTTGTGGAATTCTAATTCTTATGAAATTACTTCCAAACTTGGTTTAAATAGAGTCTTGCCAAGAAAGTCAGACCGTCTTTCTCCTCCCATAACTGTGTGATTTTATTCAGTCAAAGAGAGCATTTTTCAGAGAGTATCTCTTCTGTTCTGCTGCTGTTATTTGGTATTATCTAATGTTTTCCCATAAATTTACTGAAAAATGTTTAGACTTTTTTTTTTTTTGGCAGATGTTATGTTGCAATGCCGCCATTTTATACAGATCCATCGCAGGCCTGTCTTGAGAGGTTTTTTCTTTTTAAACATTTTTAACTTTAGCAATAACATGTTTCTGAATTTCTACGCAGAGAAGGCATTTTTTCCCTGTCTGGCAGTGAGTCATGGTTTTAATACCTTGAACGGCTCATCGCAGGTTCCTTCCTCACATGTGGGTTGCACTTTGAAATAACAGTGGGTTGAAAGCGCTGATGTGATTTTTAGGTTTGTTCTTTTGCAGCAAGCATAGAGAGGAGAGGTGGAGGAGGGTTTTGTTAGGGGTCTTAGGCAAGGGGAAAGTCCACTTCAATCTTCTCTGTCAACTTTGAGGACAGAGAAAATGTATCCCCAGACAGCAGCCATGAGGCAGGCCCTCAGCAGGTGCTGTGGCAGACTGTCAGCTTTTCACATTTAGCAGCATTTTTTTTTTTTAAATGTTACTTTGATGTTTTTGGAGCTATCAAACACACAGAAATCACTGAACATTTCTGCACTTCTCTAAGTGTGTTATGTATAAACTAGCAACTATTTTCAGGTCATCGTCTTCAACACAGAATGCTACATTTTATTTGCATCTTAGCAATGACTGAGTTCCCCTTGCACGTTATTGAATGCTTCACCCATTTGGGAAAAATCTAAGCAGGGAAAATAATGTTGGCCTGTCAAAAACATAAGACTTATTGAACTGTTGAAATGCAGTATGCATTGATTCTCTGCTATTTAGTAAGTGCTCTATTAAAACATTGTACAAAAGCACTACATGGGATTTAAAAATTTTTGACAATTATTCATTTATTTATCCATTTATCCATTCAGTGTGGAACAAACACTTATGAAAAGGGTCTGCGTTGGGCAGAGAAGATAGAAAGGTGAAGAAAACAGTGGCTCACCTTTGATGGGTTTAGAATCTAGTGGTAGAGCCAGGAATGTCAGAAAATAATTACGTTCCTTTTTGTTTTTTCTAGAGGAGAAACTATCACTCTCGAGGGAAAAAGTGGGTAAAAAGGGATCTCAGAAGAGGGTTCAATTTATTCTTTACTCTAGGGGAGGAGCTTGAGGACCAGGGAAGACTCCAAGATTAGTAACATTACACAGCCTTCCAGTAAATGCTAATGGAACTGGCAAGATGAGAGCTGCCACGCACAGCAACTCTGGTGAGCATAACACAGGATCTGATTAAGTGCAACTATCCACGGACATTCATGCTGTGGGACTGCATTGCAGAGGTGGCCCACAAAGGCAGGGGTCATTAGGGGTGCTGCCCTCATCCTACTGTGCTGAGGAGGAATGGATGGTTAGTGCTTGGATAGGTTTTCCATTTCTGCATCTCAAGAAGGATAATCCAGGGCAAGAATGTATCTGTTATAGGGGATGGAGGCCATCCTGTATGTCTTCTAGAAGTTTATGGTGCACTTGATATAAAGACAACTTCTTTTTTAGTGATAGATCCCCCCGGAAGGTTGGGTTGATCTATATGCACCATGAACAGTTGGCTGCTGATGTGGAGTGGACAAATATTAATTTATAGTGAAAGGAACAGAAATGATAAAAATAATGAGTCATGCATTTTAAAGAGAGTGGGCATGGGATATAGTGGAAGGAAATACTAGCATGAATCCCAGGTTTAACAGAAACAAGATGTCGTTTTCTGAGTTATACAAGAATGGATGTATTGTTGTTGATTGCATGCAAAGCACAGGACAGGAATCTAGGAGTGCTGAGATGATACATGACTGTCTGAGAAGGGGACCATGAGGATCTCCAGAGGTCCTGCCCTGAAAAGGGCTAAAGTGTGGCCAAAGGGACCTGGAAGGTGCACTGCAATGCTCACGACGTGCACATCCACACCACAGGTAAGAAGCAGATGAGAAGAGCTAAAATCATATGCTTCTACTATTCATTTCACCCACTTATGTGATTCTGGGCCAACTTTTTAGAGGCTTTGCTGAACTTCCTCTTCCGTAGCTCTCTATAAATGGTGAATCACTAGGTGCTTAAGCTGAAGAAGACAAATCCCTGACAACCAAGAGAATGGAATGCAGAATAAGTGGGGGTTGAACAGACAAGGAAATCCCTGTGATCACAAAGTCCATAACTTTCCTCACAGCTGTTATCCTTCTGGGGCCACGGGCAGGTGAGACTCAGGAAGTAAGCGTGGGGTAATGGTGTCCACAGAATGCGGAAGCATTCCTCAGGCAGCATGCGGTTTAGACGTTCTTTTCTCTCCAAAAGGCAGGGAGCTCTGTAAAAGTCCTTCCATCGCTGTGGGCTGAGAAAGGAAGGTACTTTGTAGCAGGCAAGTGGCAGCCATCCTACGTTGTAGAGTGGGCCCTGGAGACGAGCCCTGCTTTCCACAGACTCACATTTGCGTGAGTCTGTGCATTCACAAGTAGGAACAGAAATAGCTAGAGTTATATAAAGACAACTGCTGAAAACTCTGAACTTTAATGTGTGAATATTGTGAAATCATAGAAGACACTAAGAATTCTCCAAATTGGTCTAAAAAGAAGGTCACACGTACACTTGTATGGAACATGGGAGGATTCCTACCCTGTGCAGAACAAGGACAGGACCACGATAGCAACATTTGCCTTATGGGTATCTGTCTCCGTGTTTATATCAGCACCTTGGAAAGACGGGGGTAATTCAACCAGCAACCCTATGGTTATATCCATGTGCTGATTGTTAGTTGTTATAACTCTGGATCTTTGTGTGTAAGCACAATCTTAATAAACTGAGGTTATAGAACATAGGATGCACAGTTTATCAACATTTGTTGCTTATACACAACTATCTGTGATGTTGTATACAGAGGGTGCAAAAAAATGTATATACGTTTTAAGAAAGGAAATACCTGTATTAACTTGGTAAGACGCAAGTCACACTTGACTTCTGCAATTATAAGAGGTGCTCAATGTGACTTGTATTCATCTTTTCTTTTTGGTATATATGAAGTTTCATAATTTTACTATAGTTTTTTCTTTTCTTAAAATATGTATATGTTTTTAGCACCCTCTGTATACATGGTGTGTGCATATGAGATATGTATTTTTTTGCCTTTAAAAATACAATAAAAATAATCCTATCTGGACTTGCCACAGAAAGATTTCTGAACTAGGTCAGTCCTGTTGGTAATGGTGAGACAATGAACATCACTCTTCACTACAACGAGCCAATCAGGGCAAATTCTTCCTTAGGTGTGCCAGATGAGTGTCCGCAAGTTTATGCTTGTTAACAGATCCATGGAATGTTTGAGAGCCAGAACAGACACCAAGCCCAAAGCCTTTTGTTTTATAGGCAAAGATGCTGAGGACAAGTAGACTTCTCAAGAACAAAGTGTCACCCCCCAGGACTGGAGCTCCAGGCCTCTGCTTCCAGTTGGGTGCATTTACAAGTATACCAGCACAGTTTGGGAACAAAGAAAGGCCAGAACCCATGCTGGTTTTCTGTAGGAAGATGTTGTGGAATGCAAACATCTTTATCCACGCCCAGGGTAATTGCATTTCCCAATTTGATGAACGTATCCTGGATGTTACAAAGCCAAGATGAAGAAGCCATCAGGGACTCTACTTGGAGAGTCTCTTGTTCCTTTCTTTTACTTTGACTATTACAGAAAATGACTCGCAGATCTCCACCAACTCCTCTCCTTTCCTCACCATGGGCACCTAATTGGAGAAGGCTGACAGTGAAAATGTTGGGAATGGGACATTTTAGGGAACTGTGAGGGAGCTGATATGTCTATCTAGAGGAGCACAGAGGTGCCCTGAACACTTAATTAACTCTCAGGAGTCATCAAGAGCCTTCCCTTCTTTGGTCTTGCTAGTCAGAGGCAAATGCTACTAGTCTACATGTTGTCTCAGAAAGCAGAGGCAAATTTGCTTTATTTATTATAAGAAAACAAATGCTACTATCTCTTTTGAGAAAATATGAGAGTTTCTGAAGACACACAAGCAGCTCTTTTTAGATGAGTTTTGAGCCTGGAGGGATGAAAAGAAATAGGATGGGAATCTCTTACTGGAGAATAAGTTTAGGAGATGCAGTGTCTTCACTTAAATGCTTAAGGACAAGTCTTGGGAATCCCAAATCTTCAAACATCCTCAGGAGGAGGCATGAAACATTGGGAGAAAATATCAGGAGAGGCATCTGGGAACTCCAGCATGACCGCACAGCATTGACGTATGTTCCTCGGGTCTGCGAGGAGCTGACATGTCTGAGGGCCATGTGTTCTTCTACTTCCTGCTCCCTCTGCATTCCAATAATGTTCCCTAAGGGAAATACTGAGAGATCATCCAACTGAGAGAAGTCCTGTGCTGCTACGTGGGGAAATAGACTAAGTAACAGGAGGGAAGGAAAAGGGCAAGAGGTGAAACCACAGGACACAGCCTGGGAAACTCAACCAGGAAGATGCCTGCGCTCAGCCCATAGCATTTAGATTAGTAAACACAGTGTATTTTTCCTGCCACCATGCATTGCACTTGTTCTCTCCTTCTGGAATATTCTTCCCCTTGCTGTTCCCCCAGAGATTCTTACTGGCTACATCATCACCACTCTCTGCTCTCCATGTCCTCTCTTTCAGAGGACTCTATTCATTTATTTCAAAACATGAATCACAATTGACGACTTTTTAAATCCTTCATCCAACCAGTATCTATTGAGTACATATTTTATTTCAGCACTGGGCTTGAGAGAGGCTATCCGGGAAGGGTGGGGTCTAGGAGAACAGAGGTCTTCTCAAGGAGGCCCCAAGGGTACACCTGCAGGTGTAGCAGGGGAAGGTGACTCAGCTCTTAGGAATTTGTAGACTTAACTTCCTGGGATCTGGAAATTTCTGCTTCTAGGAAATCCTGTAGTTCTGTGGGGGCTGGAACAGCTTATCCCACTTGATTCAAACTAATCAATGAGAAAGGTACCTGTGGATTGGAATTTCTTGACTAGAGGTAAAAAGGGAAATACTAAGCCAATCGGAGCACAGCCATTTTGAATTTGTCTTTGCCGCTTTGCTCAGCCCACTGAATAGAAGCCTTTTCCTCTTAAATACAGTGTTTGAGTGCTCTTTCTCTCACTGGGCCTCATCTTCCTGCAACAGGCTAAGCATGGGAATGACAATGAACAAAATAGACAAGAAGTCCCTGCCCTCTGAGCTTCCATTCCAGCAGGTGTAGTAGAGTCCAGCCATGGGTACATGACTCTGAGCCAGGCACAGTGCTCAGCCTTAAACACAGAGAAATTCACTGCTCTCCACACTGAGCCAGGTAGGGACCGTTGCTAGCCTCCTTCATATGATGACAAACCTCTGGCCCAGGAAGATGAAGACACTCGCCCAGGATCACATGGTTTGTTCACAGTTCCTGGGTGTTCCTTGTCCACAGTCTACCTTTCCAGGAGACTGGAAGCTCCCTGAAGTCAGGGAACTGCAGCGCCTTGTTTCCTGTTGTATCGCCAGCCTCTGGTACATAGGAAGAGCTTAACAGAATGAATGAAAGGAAAGAAAAAGTGGCACTGAAAAATACCCATTAGAGACAGTCTGGGCTTTTTCCATAAAAAGGCTGTGATTTAGGTTTGGCGCCTGAGGTTCAGTGGTTATGGTGCCAGCCACATACACTGGAGCTGGTGGGTTCGAATCCAGCCTGGGCCTGCCAAACAACAAGACAACTACAACCAAAAAAACAGCCAGGCATTGTGGCGCCTGTAGTCCCAGTTACTTGGCAGGCTGAGGCAAGAGAATCCCTAAAATGCAAGAGTTTGAGGTGTGACACCATGTCACTCTACCAAGGGTGACATAGTGACACTCCATCTCAAAAAAAAAAAAATTAATAAGAAACATAAAAAAGATAAATAAAAATAAAAAAAACGCTGTGATTTAAGAAATGGTATTTGTGTCCATGTTGGCTGTGTAATGGCAGAATGAGGTCTCAAATTTTGAACCTTTTCTTCTAGCATGTAGAAATGTATCTTATCGTATAGGGATGTGTGATGATTGTATACTTTTTAGCTAATATTCAAAATGAGGTTTCCCTTCTTCTTCTATCACTGCCTCCTTCCTACCCTACTTATTGATGCGGCTGTGTTTTGTCTCCAGGACGCTAACCCAAGTTCCTGAAATGAAAACCACCTCCCCTCAGCTTGGCTTTCAGCTGAGTCACTCAAGGACTGGCTCTGACACCTTGGCATAAGAATTCACAAGCCAGAAGTTTGGAAGAGACTTTGTTTTGGTATCTAAGTGAGAAGGAAATACCTGGTGCAACTTGTCGGCATTCAAGAGGAAAACAAAGTAATAATAATAATAAAAGATGGTATCCTGGGTGAAGGTGAGACTGTTTGTAAGCATATATCCTGGCAGGCTTTGCTTTGCCATGTGGGTCAGGATGTTCACCCTCAGCTCCATGGAAGCAGTTCTCTGTTGCTAGAGGACTCTCGTGTTTTGGAACTTCTTGGAATGGCTGAGAATTATTCAAATTCTGAGTTTTAGTGGACTAATGGAGTTCACACATGATCTAATGTAATCAGGAAGAGGCTAAAAAATTTGTTGGTGAATAAAACCAACTAAACAAAAAGGAAAAGGAAAAATCCCAGTAACTGATGTATTTATCGAAAAGTTTCATAATGGACAGAAGATGCCAATGACAATGATCATAAATATGATAAGAGCCACACTAGTATTGTCAGGCACTGGGTGAAACCTTTTGTCTCACAATAACCATATGCTCTCTGCTTCACACATCAGTAGGCTCATGCAGCCTCTCCATGATGATGCTGAGATTCAAACCCGTTGCCTCCTAAACTTTCCAAAGGCCAGTGCAAAATGGGCAGAAGCAGGAAGCAGGACTGAGCCATCCGACTTAATCACATGACTTGATATTCCCAGGACAAGAAACCAGTGCCTCAGCAGGAGCCCGCCTAGAGTGGGCACTGAGACCAGAGAGAAAGTTCATTCTGGTGTTTATACCATTGAAGATGTTCCAGAATAAATTGGTTAGCTTTTGAAGAGGAAAAAAGGGATGACATTGAAAACTGGCGTTCTTTTCTTTTTTCCTTTTTCTTTTTTCTTTTTGGACAGAGTCTCATGCTGTACCTTGGTTAGTGTCCTGTGGCATCATCGCTCACACCAACTTCAAAAAGTCTTGGACTTGAACAATCCTCTTTCCTCAGCCTTCCAGGTAGGTGGGACTACAGGCACATGACACTTCTCCTGGTTAGTTTTTCTAGTTTTAATAGGGACAGAGTCTCACTGTTGCTCAGGCTGGTCTCAAACTCCTGAGCTCAAGCAGTCCACCTGCCTTGGCCTCCCAGAGTGCTAGGATTAGCTTCCAGGCCTAGCCAACAGGTGGTCTCTTAATAGAGGGGTCAAATTCCTTCTTCATTGAGTCCTGATATTTTCTGGGTTCCCCTGGCATGGAGATTAACATGAAGTAGCTTGTGGGCTTGCAAGGAAAATTGCAATAGACTGTAACTCTCTGCTAAATTGTGCAGAGCTGCTTGTGCTTCTCTATGGCAGTCAACATGTAATTGAATGCCAGGACTTATTTGGGAATGAAACAGTCATCTTGAAAAGATTCAGGTGTTAAATTTTGAAGAAATAAAGCCCTAACTCTCAACATGTGACTTAATGCTTTAAGAAAGGTAATATTAACTTGCAGCATGTGATCCCAGGCAAAGCAGAGCTGTGGAGTGTCTGCTGGTTTCCTAACCATTCTTAAATTAAGGCTCTGCAATCTGTTACATAAATCTCTATTTTCTTATTTTAGGTTCAGCCAGCATTTTGCTAGTGAATAAATCAGACATCCCAGATGTCATTTCTCCCTGACTACATATAAATCACAACCAAAAGGCTCGCTAGGTTTGCCAAAATTGCTTCACATGTCAAGGAAATCTAATGCTACTGCCCCAGGATTCCTTCTCCCTCTCCACCCAAGGAATAAAGAGATCATTTGCCATCAAAGGATATTGGAGCCCCAGGTCAAGCACTAAAACCCTCCCTCTGAGTTTTTAATGGTCTGTAAAAGGATGGGACACGCCCATTGCTCCAGGGACATGGAGCCCCTTCTGGTGTTGCTACTTTTCACATAAGAGATGTCGGAACCAAGCCTTGTTGAAAGAACCCAGCTGCTTCACAGAGTTAGAGGAAGACCTGGCATTAGTCACTATCAATTCACGCTTTATTTGCTGTGTTAGTTAGGGAAGGCTACCGCTGCAAGAAATAAATCACCCCAAATCTCGGTGGCTTCACACAGAGAAGGTTTATTTTTTAGGTCACCCGTCCTAGGTGGGTGCTCGGTGGCCCTCAGCCACTCAGGAGCCTGGACTCAGTTACTGGTTCCACCAATCCATGGTGCCTCCCAAGAGAGCTGCCCTTGATTTTTTCTGCAGCTGGATGGCCTGGAAGGAAGAAGTGGAGCCCAGGCAGGTTTGATCAGGGTATTTTATGGGGGAGTGTTGAGCAGCCCTCCCTCCCACAAGAACTTGGTCAGGCAAGGGGCAAATGGGGCCAATTTCTGAGCTCAGAAAAAGATATGAGTTGTGAGCATCTGGCCAGCTCTGCCACAGGTGCCGGACACCTTCTCTTTCCTTACCCTCTCCTCCTTCCCAGAATGGTTTAGTTCTAGTGCTTCTGTGAGAAACTGCCATTTCCCCGCCCCTCCCTGAAGGCACCTGTCTGGATGCCAGGACTTTTGTGCTGCAACAGTTAAGTCAGTGTGGGGCCGGTGGCCTGGAAGGAAATTTAGAAATAGTACTTTTCAAATGTTTTATGATTAAGAGTTAAAAGCGTAGGAATGAATAAAGTATTGCTGACACGTATATTATCTTCCCCAGAAGAGCTACAAAATTCCAACATGGTCTTTGTACAGATTACATCATGGAAGTGAAATATTTCCAAAATGAATGTAGCCAAATATTTTTAGCAGTCACAAATATATAGAGTGAGCTGTATCTAGCTTGATTTAATATTTAGCAAGAGACATAAAGTTGATAATGAACATAAACAGTAATAGTTTAAGTTCAAATTTCCTACTTTAGAAATGTGTTTTCTTTTTTTTGCAGTTTTTTATTTTTTTGGCTTGGGTCAGTTTTGAACCTGCCACCTCTGGTATATGGGGCTGGTGCCCTACTCCTTTGAGCCACAGGCGCCACCCTAGAAATGGGTTTTCTAATCAATGAAGGAGGTATTTTAACCCTTCTCCATCTTCACCTGTCATTGGTGATCAATGGTCTGCCTGATTGTGATTCAAATTGAGTGAATTAGAAATTTCAATTTTATTTTATTTATTTATTTTGAGACAGAGCCTCAAGCTGTCACCCTGGATAGAGTGCTGTGGCATCACAGCTCACAGCAACCTCCAATTCCTGGGCTCAAACGAGTCTCCTGCCTTGGCCTTCCAAGTAGCTGAGACTACAGGCGCCCACCACAACGCCCGGCCATTTTTTGGTTGCAGCTGTCATTGTTGTGTTGTGCCCAGAGTACCACATCCTCACAGACCCCCAGGGAACCGAATCCCATGCAAGAACAAAAGAGTTTTTATTATACAAACAGCAGGTCCCTTAAAGAGCCCAGAGGATAGGGCAGTCAGGTATTTATGAGGTTAGGGTATAGGAATAATGGGGCCACCCCTGATTGGCTGGGGTCCTGTTACTATACCTTATTAGGATCAGCTTTCATCAGGGGAGTTGGCTGCTGTGATTTTTATAGCTCATCCGGGAACTGAGCTGGGCTATGGTATTCAAAATTGCCCAGATGGAGCTGCCCAGGTCCTGTGCTTCATGGTCTTTCAGTTGTTTGGCGGGCCTGGGCTGGATTCGAACCCACCAGCTCAGGTGTACATGGCTAGCACCTTACAACTTGAGCCACAGGTGCCAAGCCAAGAAATTTAAATTTTAGAAAGAAAGAAACGTTCACCTCATCCATCTCTAATTTCTACCTTAGTCACTCATGTTTGGTCACCAGGAGGAAGGGAGGTGAGGCTCAGAGGTGTAAACTTCCATATGGAAGTGTGTTACATACATCACTTTTGTGTTTTCCATTGAACAGTATCTTATTCAGTAGATTTTATAAGACATAAGTAATTTTTAAACTTGGATCTTCTATCAGTGTTTTTCCTCTCATGAGAATTTTAGTGATGAAATCAATGCATTGGTAAAGGACTTTGAAAAGAAACAGAAAGAATTAAGGAGGGATTGATAGTACATAAATCAAAGAAACTTTGGCTTCAAGTGTAGACTGAAATTCATGAGAGTTTAGATAACTGTTTCTGAAGCACACTTTTGACTTTTATTTTAGTTTATTAAAAAAAAAAATTTCCCTTATGGATATACCCATTAAGTAAAGGAGAATTGTAATTATTTTCATTTCTATTTTTCAAGGCGTAGAGCAAGTCATTTTCGTTTATTCACTTGAATCCAAAGCTATTTTGATGTCCAATTTTGTAAATTTTTTTTTTTTGAGACAGAATCTCACTCTGTCACCCTGAGTACAGTGTCGTGGTGTCATCATAGCTCACGGCAACCTCAAACTCTTGAGCTCCAGAGATCCCCTTGCCTCAGCCTCCTAAGTAGCTGAGAGTACAGGCGCCTGCCACAATGCCCAGCTAGTTTTTCTATTTTTGGTAGAGATAGGGGTCTCACTCTTCTTCAGGCTGGTCTTGAATTCCTGAGCTCAAACAATCCGTTGTCCTCAGCCTCTCAAAGTGCTAGGATTAGCGGCGTGAGCCACAGGGCCTGACCTTGAATTTTATACTCTTGAATACATAATTCCATTTACCAAAAGCCCCAATTGTTGTAATTATTATCTTCCCTCCTTCCCTTGATGGCTGCTTCATTTGCTGTAGACAAATTCTTTCTTCATCATTACTTTCTCCCTAGAATGTAAGCTTTGTAAGGGCCAATTTTTAGCTTATTTCCCACTGTATTCCCAGCCCCCAAAAGAATGCCTGACAGATACTGAGCTCTAGATAAATATTTGTTGAATATGTAGATAGATAAACAGAAGTGAGGGGTCTTTAGTGCCTCTTGGGCATATATAGAATTTTTTTATGCTGAATGTCCTAGATGGAGACCTGAAGATGAATTATAGTTTTGCAACCTATATTGATTCTGTATCAAAAATTTTCTCATTCACTTAAAAAGGTTTTTTTTAAATGGGTACACTGTAATTGTACACATTTATAGGGTACAAGTTGATATTTTGATATATATGGAAGGTGCCAAAAATGTGTGCACATTTTAAGAACAGAAAAACCGTATTCAAATTATAATAGTTTGAGAGAGGATACCCGAGAAGGGTGAGGTCTGGGAGAAGAGATCTTCTCAAGGAGACCACAAGGATCCACTTGCAGGGTCCTCTCCATGGTGACTCAGCCCTTGGGAATTTGTAAACTTAACTTCCTGGAACTTGGAAGCTTCCAAGTTCTGTGAAATACTGTAGTTCTATAGGGGCTGGAATAGCATCTCCCACTTGATTTAAACTGGCCAATGAGAAGGGTACCTGTGGGGTGGAACTATTTTTTTTTTAATAATTTTATTAAATCATAATTATGTACATTGGTGCAATCACAGGGCACGATTCATATACATTCAGAAATATTTTGATCATACTGTTACAGATATCCTTCATGGCATTTCCTTGATCACTATGCTACTTACCGCTATTTGATCTTTGACAAGCCAATTAAGAACATTCAGTGGGGTACAGATTCCCTATTTAACAAATGGTGCTGGGTGAACTGGCTGGCGACCTGTAGAAGACTGAAACTGGACCCATACCTTTCACCATGAACCAAGATAGACTCTCACTGGATCAAAGATTTAAACTTAAGACATGAAACTATAAAAATATTAGAAGAAAGTGCAGGGAAAACTCTCGAGGGAATTGGCCTGGGTGAATTTTTTATGA
>CAUYON010012480.1:0-13428 GCA_963573935.1 Arctocebus calabarensis | reverse complement strand
CAACCTTTCAGTTCCTCTTTTTTCAGAGGCTTGTTATTCAACTTCCCCTTCATTCCCATGACAATGCCTGCCTCCCTGGTTCCCATTATTCCCCAAAAGAAGTTCAAGAAGTGGTATGGATGTGGAGAAAAGGGAACACTTCTACACTGCTGGTGGGAATGCACACTAATGCATTCCTTTTGGAAGGATGTTTGGAGAGTACTTAGAGATCTAAAAATAGACCTGCCATTCGATCCTATAATTCCTTTACTAGGTAAATACCCAGAAGACCAAAAATCACATATACCAGAATGTTCATTGCAGCCCAATTCATAATTGCTAAATCATGGAAGAAGCCCAAGTGCCCATTGACCTACAAATGGATAAATTGTGGTACTTCTATACCATGGAATATTATGCAGCCTTAAAGAAAGATGGAGACTTTACCTCTTTCATGTTTACATGGATGGAGCTGGAACATATTCTTCTTAGCAAAGTATCTCAAGAATGGAAGAAAAACTATCCAATGTGCTCAGCCCTACTATGAAACCAATTTATAGCTTTCATAAGAAAACAACCATGAAACCAACTATAGCCCAAGAAGGAGGGGGGAGGAGAGAGGAGAGGATGGGTGGAGGGAGGGTAATTGCTGGGACCACACCTACAGTGTATCTTACAGGGGTACATGTGAAATTTACTAAGTGTAGAATATAAATGTCTTAACACAATAACTAAGAAAATGCCATGAAGGCTATGTTAACCAGTTTGATGAAAATATTTCAAATTGTATATAAAACAAGCACATTGTACCTCATGACTGCATTAATGTACACAACTATGATCTAATAAAAAAGTAAAATGTACTGAGAAGCTTTCATCAACAGATGAATAGCTAAATGAAATGTGGCATACATTCTTTAGGATATTATATAGCCTTAAAAAGGAAGGATTTTCTGATACACCCTACTTGGAGAAGACGTAAGTACATTATGTAAAATAAAACCAGTCACAAAAGGACAAATACTGTCTGAGTCCACTTATATGAGGTACCTAGGATAAGCAAATTCGTAGAGATGAAAAGTAGAATAGTGGTCGCAAGGGGCTGGTGGGGTTGGGGAGAGCTACTGTTTATTTTTATTTGTATTTTTATTTTTGAGACTATGTGTCACTCGATAGAGTGCTGTTGCATAACAGCTCACAGCAACCTCAAACTCTTGGGCTCAAGTGATTCTCTTGCCTCAGTGTCCCAAGTAGCTGGCCCAGGCTGGGTTTGAACCCACTACCCTTGGTGCATGTGGTCAGCACCATAACTACTGTGTTACGGGTGTTTCCAAGAGAGCTACTGTTTAATAGATGTGGAGTTTCAGTTTGCGAATATGAAAAAGGCTCTGGAAATTTTTTTTTTCAGAGCCTCAAGCTGTCACCCTGGGTAGAGTACTGTAGCATCACAGCTCACAATTCCTCAAGTGAGTCTCCTGCCTCTGCCTCCCAACTAGCTGGGACTACAGGTGCCTGACACAATGCCTGGCCATTTTTTGGTTGCAGCTGTCATTGTTGTTGGGCATGCCAGGGCTGGATTCGAACCCGCCAGCTCAAGTGTACGTGGCTGGCGCCTTAGCCCGTTGAGCCACAGGCGCCGAGCCAAGGTTCTGTAAATTAATAGTAGCAATGGCTGCACAACATTGCGAAAGTGCTTAATGCCACTAAATGCTAACTTAAGAAAAGTTAAAAAGGTAAGTTTTATATTACATACATTTTACCATAATACAATTTATTTTAATTTTTATTATTATTATTTTTTTTAGTCAAAGTCTCATTCTGTCACCCTCGGTAGAGTGTCGTGGTGTTGTATCTCTCAGCAACCTCAAACTCTTGGGCTCAAGAGATCCCTCTTGCCTCAACCTCCTGAGTAGCTGGGACTATAAGGCACCAGTTAGTTATGACATCATGACACCAGTTAGTTTTTCTATTTTTAGTAGAGATGGAGTCCTCAGGTTTCACTCTCAATCCTGAGCTCGGGCTATCCACCTACCTAAGGATCCCAGAGTGCTAGGATTACAGGCATGAGCCACTGCCCGGCCTTTTTCATAATGTATTGAGTAGCAGTTTTAGCCTAGTAGTTCTCATCCTGGCTCCTCTAGGCTGTTAGCCAGGGGTGATCTGGTGTACATAATCTCTCTTAAGCCTCAGCATCTTTCATCTGTAAAAATAGGCAAATTTCTTTCTTAAAGCTGTTTGAATATTCCAGAAAGTAATTAACATAAATTTTAATAGAATACTTAATACAGTACCTGAATGATGGTGATCACTCCTATGAGTTTTCGGGTGCTTACTACATTAAATGCTCAATGCATGTGCGTGAAACAAATGAAGACCAAACAGCCTCCTATTTCCAGCCCTTACCTCAGCAATTATTAAGTGTGGGAACCCACAGAGGTCCTCAAAGCTTCTTAATGGTGTCTGTGAAGTTAAAACGATTTTTATAATGATACTAAGAGCTTATTTGCCTTTCTCAGTCTCATTCTCACACGAGTAAACACAGTATGGAAAGTCCATTAATATGGCTTCAGATTCCACATCACAACCAATCTTTGAGAAACTCCCACCTAAGCTGTTTAGTGTTGTCAAAGAATATTCACACTTATCTGAAAGAGTAGTTAAAATGCTCCTCCCTTTTCCAACTTACGTAAGAATTTTTTTCATTATACTTTCAACCCAAAGATCATCTTGCAACAGATTGAATGTAGAAGTAGATAGAAAAATCCAGCTGTGTTCTGTTAATCTGGGCAGTAAGGAGATTACAAAAATATGCTATTCTTAATATTTTTTGTTTTAGGAAATAGACTTTTTTTGTAAAATTGCCAATTACGTTGATGTACAAGGGTTGATTAAGGTTATTTATTTATTTATTTATTTATTTATTTATTTTTGAGACACAGTCCCATTCTATTGCCTAGGCTGGAAAGCAGTGGTGCAATCGTATATTACTATAATAGTAAGTTATTTTAAAATAATAAATACTTTATTTTTTTTAGTTTTAATTCAAATATGGTTAATGTTGTAAGCTATAACTCACGTAAATAATTTTCTTTGGCTGGGCATACGGCTCATGCCTGTAATGATAACACTCCAGGAGTCCGAGGCAGGAGGATCACTTGAGTTCAGGAATTGGAGACCAGCCTGAGCAAAAGTAAGACCCTGTTGTCTCTACTAAAAATAGAAAAATTAGCCAGACCTCGTGGTGGGCGCCTGTAGTCCCAACTATTCGGGAGGCTGAGGCAGAGAGGATTGTTTGAATTAGCAATTCAAGGTTGCTGTGAGCTAGGCTAATGCCATGGCACTTTGGCCCAGGCAACAGAATGAGACTGCCCTAAAAAAAAAAAAAAGAAAAAGAAAAAAGAAAAAAAAGAAAAGCCACGGGAGGGAAGAGCAAGGGATGGGTTAATTCACACCTATTGGATGTGGTAAAGGCACATTTATAATTTTGATTCAATCTGTACAAAAACCAAAGTAGGTAAATAAAACATGTACCTCCTAATATTCTAAAATGTAAAAAAAAATCTTTTACAATCCCACTGATTGCCCGTAGACCCATCCTGTGGTTTTATACACTGTAGTTTGGAACCCTCTTGTAGGTCTGGAAGGCAGTCATCAATCGTCCTTGGCGGCAGCCCCAGGTGGAGTCAGCCTTCCTTTGGGTGACTGATGTGTGTACACATATTCTGAGTCAGCCAGTGATTTGTAGGAAGCATTGCCAGATAACTCACAGCTGTCTTTCTGGGAGCCAAAAGGTTATCCCCAACCCTTTACCAAATATGAGAAACTCATATTGTTGTTATTTTTCTCAATAAGTTAAATTTTTTTCCATATAAATCACATGTGCTTATTAAAGAAAATAAGGAAAGGTAAAAAGAAAAGAGCCTTGATAAGAAAATTTGGTCACAACTAGCCCTGAAAGAAAGGCTAGCCTTTCTTGTCTTGTCATCTCTCCCTTTCAAGCTTGCCTTGAATGCCGTTCTTTTCATATAATTCCTACAAGCAGATGTGTGTGCTGTGACAGCCTTGCTGGGTCTCTGGAGTCGACAGGGCACCTGCCACTTGGGGCAGTTATTGGTCTGCAGCTCCTCAAGGTCAGCTGAGCATAGGGCACTTAGAGGGAAATGAGAGGTACTGAGAAGGAACCCCTGAGAAGGTATCTGAGGACATCTTAGGCCAGATCTCTTCCAGCTATGTGGGGTCAGAGGGGACAGTCTACTAGAGCAGTGACTGGTAAATTTCTTTCTGCATTTTCTTTTTGTAAAATATAAATGCTCTGGGAATTCTACTTCTGAGAATCTATCTTAAGGAAATGATGTAGACAGCATTATATGTTTATCATTATTCAAAGAACATGGAAGAAAACTA
This sequence comes from Arctocebus calabarensis, assembly GCA_963573935.1. Classification (NCBI taxonomy): domain Eukaryota; kingdom Metazoa; phylum Chordata; class Mammalia; order Primates; family Lorisidae; genus Arctocebus; species Arctocebus calabarensis. The sequence goes on along the minus strand of CAUYON010012480.1, from coordinate 9,045 downwards.
AATGTTCAACAATAAGGGTTTATAGCTGGGCATTGTGGTGGGTGCCTAAAGTCCCAACTACTTGGGAGGCTGAGGTGAGAGAATCGCTTAAGCCCAAGAGTTGGAGGTTGCTGGGAGCTGTGACGCCACAGCACTCCACCCAGGGTGAGAGCTTGAGACTCTGTCTCAAAAAAAAAAAAAGGGTTTAGTTTTAAAACTGTCTATATGATTGTATATTTTCTGTTAGCTAAAAACAATAGATACGAAGTATTTCTAATGATGTGGGAAAATTCTCAACAGAGTGGTAGTTGTCTTTGTATATGCCTGGCATATATGTAGTTTCTAAATAAATATTTTTTGATTGGAAACTGAAAAAAGTAGCACAAGAAACTTTACATATATTACATTATATATGTATAGCCTCAGTTTTGTGACAAATATTTTTGTGACAAAGTGTAAAAAAGGGGTCTTCTTAATGGTTGAGACCAATATGTATCATAAGGAGAAAAGTGTCTTCGTGAAAACACTTTGAAATGCCCAGCAGGCAGAGATGTCAACAGATGCCCATTTCAGAGGAGAGGCAGCTGCTTTGCATGAAGCAGAAAGAGGAATTTGGTTTATTGCTTCTGAAAAGGAGGTATCATCAGTCCGGTGCTCACAATTGCAAATGTCAAAAATTTAACTAGATCTCTCGAAAGGGAAAAAAAAGCCAGATATCTAGTTAAACATGTTTGGATTCATGAACTCACAAACTTTTTCATTCATGTCTGAGTTCTCTCTTCATCTCTTGAGTCTGTTTTCCTATGATTCACTCTCAAGCAGGCTTTTCAGTTGTGGTGGGAAAGATGGCCAAGAACAAGGCTGATCTTCCTACCACTCCATGTCCCCAGGGGCATGAGTCCTCTGCTCACCAGGAGTGTGTGGCCGGGGGGTGGGATGCACCTATGGTCTTGAGTGTGGTCACTTGTTTGAATCATGTGGGGTCAGTCCTGTCAAGTCATTTGAGAGAAGGGGTAAGGGTGGTTGCCCAAAGGAAAACTATTGCTTATTAACCCAGAAGGCTGGATTCAATGCATGCAGGGAGGCACAGAGAAGGATGTCCCCTGCAAAGAGTAGAGAGAAGGATGAAGAAAGAGGAGTCAGCAAGATGGACAGAGTCTGTCCCAGTGGGGTGAACGGGCCAGGGAAGCTCCCCTGTGCTGGGTGGTGGTCCTTCCTTTTGCATTGTTTGCTACAATGTGAAGTTTTCTGTATTTCCCCTTCATCCTTCACAGTGCTGGTAAATCCTCCTAACCTCAAAATTGCTGTATGTGAGTGGGGTTTTGGTGGAAATTGCAGAGGCTCAGTCTTGAATCTGGATCTACACGCCTCAGGACAGAGGATGATGTGGGAAGTCAGGAGCCCAGAGCCCAGGTGGTTGTAGTGATAGAAGGCCCCTGGGAAAAACTCAGATCTTGAGGACTTTAGGTGTCCAAGAGATGTGAAATTGGAGGGAAGAGGAATTCTAGTCAATTATATCTCTATCTTTAAGGGCAGGAGGCCCCTCGCTGAGTCTGAGTTACATACGCTCATCTTTGCGATACGAATTCTGTGATCAGGGGTTTCTACCTTTATGACCTGATTATAACCAATTTTTCTAAGTGAGCAAACTTTTTCCATTCCCTTCCGGTCAGAGTTTGCTATCACACATGTGTGTGTTTAGAGTCCTGCCAGCCACGTTAGGAGCCAGGTGTAGAAGCAGAGAACAGAGGTGTTGGCTGGGTGGATTGGTCAAGGGAGCGCAAGAGAAAGTGAAGAGAATGACGTATTTAACCAGGCTGTCTCCGTTCTCTTCTGCGGAAGCCTAAATGCCTGAAAGTCTACTGCTCTGGTGTGTGTGTGTGTGTGTGTGTGTGTAGTGAGAGCACAAAAGCACAAACCAACTCAACGTTTTAGGGAGCAATATGGCCCACGTCAGCTCATATAACTTGACAATCCCTGACTGCTGGGACAGACGGATATAAAAACAACTAATTAAGATTCAAAGTATAATAAAGGTGTAACCAAAGGATAATTGAAAAGCCTAAGAGGTAGTACCTAAGGGATCTACAGATGGGAAAGCAGAGCGGACAGAAAAGGCTTCCCAGAGTGGGATCATGTGTTGGATCTGGAAGAATGAGTAGAAACTATACAGTGAAGAACAAAAAGAAACCTGTCTAGGATGAGGAAGTAGCCTGAGGAAGAATACCTCTAAAATGGTATGCAAGGCTCGGCGCCTGAGACTCAAGGGGCTAAGGCGCCAGCCACGTACACCTGAGCTGGTGGGTTCGAATCCAGTCCGGGCCCTCCAAATAACAATGGTGACTGCAACCAAAAAGTGGCTGGGCGTTGTGGCGGGCACCTGTGGTCCCAGCTACTTGGGAGGCGGAGGCAGGAGACTCGCTTGAGCCCAGGAATTGGAGGTTGCTGTGAGCTGTGATGCCACAGCTCTCTATCCAGGGTGACAGCTTGAGGCTCTGTCTCAAAAAAATAAAATAAATAAAATAAAATGGTATGAAAAATATGTTGTATAAAAATAAAACAAAATTGTAAAATAGAATAAAATAAATTATAAAAAAGTACAATAAAATAGTATAAAATATTTTATTAAAAATTTATTTATACACATACATGTAGAAGAGATTAAAGATCAAAATCTTAACAATAAGCTCGGTATGGTGGTACATGCCTATAGTCCCAGCTACTTGGGAGGCTGAACTGGGAGGGTTACTTGAGCCCAGGAGTCAGAGGCTGCAGTGAGTTCTGATAGTGCCACTGTACTCCAGCCTGAGTGACAGAGTGAGACCCTGTCTTAAAAAAAAAAAAAAAAATTGCTGGCTGGGCATGGTGGCTCACACCTACAATCCTAGAATTCTGAAAGGCCAAGTCGGGTGGATTACTTGAGCTCAGGAGTTTGAGACCAGCCTGAGCAAGAGAAAGACCCTGTCTCTACTAAAAAATAAAAAAACTAGCTGGGTATCGTGGCAGGTGCCTGTAGTGGCACCTACTCAAGAGGCTGAGACAAGAGGATCTCTTGAGCCCAAGAATTTGAGGTTGCTGTGAGCTATGATGCCACAGCACTCTACCCAAGTGGACAGAGTGATACTCTGTCTCAACAACAAAAAATGGTTCTTCTACTTATATAGATTGTATTTCCTTATTAAAAGTAGGGGGGTGGGCACAATGCTCACATCTGTAATCCTAGCACTCTGGGAGGCTGATGGGAGGCTGAGGCGGGTAGATAACCTGAGCCAGCCTGAACCAGAGTGATGCCTCATCTCTAAAAATAGCCAGATGTTGTGGTGGGCTCCTGTAGTTCCAGCTATTTGAGAGAATACGACAAGAGGATCACTTGAGCCCCAAAGTTTGAATTCACTGTTAACTATGATGCCACAGCACTCTATCAAGGATGACAAAGTGAAACTGAGTCTCAAAAACAAAAAAAGTAGCAAGTTTGGAAAGGAAACAGTCTTAGAAGACACCTAAGAAGTAAGTATTTTTGCCATTATAGAGCTTAATGTTCTAGTGAAAAACAATACAAAACACTCACATACAACAATGTGAGCACTATTGCAAAGACAGAAAATGTAAAATAACCTAGGATGGTAGGCCTAAGTAAGAATGAGAGGATACAGCAAGGGAGAGACCCTTTTGTTTTCTCTATACCCATGTACTGAACAGCTTTGCCCTTTGGACTAGAACAGAACTGACCCCCTTACACGCTGCTGAATTAGACAAAATTCTTGGCTCAAACAGCTGAACAGTATCACATAATAGAAATAATACCACATACACATAACCTCAGAACCTAGCACTGTGTCCCTGAGAGCTTTTCTTAGGCCCAGCTGTACCTCTTGTCATGAGTTAATGGCTTTGAAAGCAGTCAGTAAAATGCAGTTGGTATGTGCAATTTGAGTGAGTCATTTTCTTCTGTTCTTAGTTTCCTCATCTGTAAAACGGGGCTTCCTATAGGGCTATGGGAGAATCAAGTTAAGAGGAAAAAAAAGAAAATATTTCATAAGTTGTTTAGGGCTATATGGACCTATGTAAAAAAATATTATTTCAGATGTGAATTGTCATTGCTATTACTTTTCTTTGTTCAGAACAAAGATAATTTCCATTCATCTTCATAACTCTGGAGCCTGTTGCTGTGGCCAGCCTATAGACTCATCTGCCTGGGGAGATAAGGACCTGGGCTCACCTTACCCCTGAGGACTTGCGGATGTTCACCCAGTTCCTGAAGGAATCCACACTCTTTATTGCTCTTTCACACAGTAGGACAGATTGAAACTAGCTCAGTTCCATTCACCCTGCAGATTCAGGGGACCTTTTAGCCCTGCTTGGGATAAGCCTCCTCCAGTGGCCACTGGGACTGGTTCTAGGTTCAAACAATGTGTTTCAGCTTTTAGTTTTATTTCTAGTTACAAAACATTATTTTATACTTTAGAAATTAAAAGTTTTTTTTTTTTTGAGGTAGAGCCTCAAGCTGTCACCCTGGCTAGAGTGCTATGGCATCACAGCTCACAGTAACCTCCAATTCCTGGGCTCAAGTAAATCTCCTGCCTCTGCCTCCCAAGCAGCTGGGACTATAGGCGACTACCACAATGCCCGGCCATTTTTTGGTTGCAGCCATCATTGTTGTTTGGCGGACCTGGGCTGGATTCAAACCCGCCAGCTCAGGTGTATGTGGCTCTTGCCTTAGCCTGTTGAGCCACAGGTACTGAGCCAGAAATTAAAAGTTTTGACCAGGTTGGTGGTTCACGTCAATTATTCTAGCACTTCAGGTGGCTAAGATGGGAGGATTGCTTGAGCCCAAGAATTTGAGAACAGCCTGAGCAGCACAGTGAGGCACTGGTTCTACAAAAAGTAGAAAAGTCCAGGTGTCGTGATATGTACCTATAGTGGAGCCCCAGCTGCTCAGGAGGCTGAGCCCAGGAATTTGAGGTTGTAGTGAGCTACAATGACTCCACTATACTCTAGCCTGTACAACAGAGTGAGACCTTGACCCTATCAATCAATAAGTAGGTTTAAAAGATGGCACATGTGCACACACACACACATTGGAAAACACAACCAGAAGAGCAAATCTTATCTATAATCCCTGGTTTTAAAAATGATATAAAGTAGCAAATCTGGTTGTGATCTCAAGCTGGAGGCTCTCTCAATATAAGGCTCAGATTCCAGATTTCTCAAAGCTACTCAAACTCTTAAAAAATAACAATGTGGGGGGGGAGGAGCAAGATTGAGGCCAAGTAACAGCTTCCTTGCAACTGGGCATGGTGAGACTGGGGAGAGAAGACTTCAGGCATCTCTGGCTGGCAGGATCTGCCCAGAAATATCCCTTTGGGGACACAGGGAGACAACGTGAGACTTCTGTACCCCCTGAGGAAGGCAAAAACAGTGGAGATCTGGCAAGTGGTTGTGTGTGTTTGTTCAGTCCAATCCTGCCGGCAGCTGTAGGTACAGCAGCAGTGAGATTGCAAACTGGAAAGGCCTTACCTGTGAGCTGTTTGGATTTTTTTTGGACTTGGCACTCAGTTGAACTACTGTGGGAAAACTTGGGCAAGAGTGCGGAGGTCTTTGAGTATTGTCTAGGGTCCAAGACTGAGCTACCGAGCCAGACGTAGCTACCTGTGTTTGGTTGTGGGCTATGTGGAGCCATTGTGGGAGAACTGCCCTGGCAAGCTCCTCCCTCAGGGTCGCAGAACAAGCATTGAGTGGGAACCAGTAATCTAGTGACCGAGCAGCCTAAAGGCGGGGACTGAGACGCCTTGCAGCCTTAGCCCTCAGGGGCATAGGGTGAGACCGGTTTTGGCACACTGGGCAAGTGGATAGCCACTTAAGGAGTCTCAGCGACAAGTGCTTTCCTGGGAAAGCTTCTGTTTAGCCCAAGTTAGCAATTTAAAGTGCCGTCTAAGCAGGCTGAGGAGGATTTAGGCTTTTCACCCTGTGGGGTCTGAGAAATCATTACAGGCCTCCAGTCTCCATTTTGTACAGCCATATCAACATTGTGATTAAAATATCACACCCCAGAAGATCACCTCTTGCCCAGACAATATTCAGCAACCTATATACACTGCTTTGTTTTTGGTTTTGTTTTGTTTTGTGGTTTGTTTGTTTTTATTGTTGTTTTGTTTTTAATTTCAACATCTTCCTTAAAGATTTTTCTTTTCTTTTTTCATTTTTCTAGTTTAAATATAATTTTCCATTGTTGCCTTTTTCAACAATTAGAACTTCATTTTTGCTAGTGTTTCTACCCTTATTGTTTTTTTCCCCAATTTTATCCTGTAAACTTTTCGTTTTGCTTGTTTTGGTTTGATTTATTGCATTTTTGTCTTTCCGCTCTACTTGGTGGCAGTGGGGTACTGTGTCCAAACAGGCTGGCAAAGAGCTGCTGACCTAACCACCCAACCTAACCCCAACCCCAGAGGTTGGGGGTTCTTAAAGTTGGGTCAAAGTACCCTACTGTACACCTATATTGCTCCTGTCCCCCTCTTTCTGTGCCTCTCTTTTTTTTGTCAATAGTTGCTTCTACCCACCCCCTCTCCTTTCTCCTTTTTCTTTTTTTTTTTTTCTTTCTTTCTTTTTTCCCTTCTTACTCTTCAATCTTCTAATCCTTCTGGTCCTGTACCAAAAGGACTCATCGAAACCCTAGTACAAAGGCACAGCAACTTAAAGAGCAGGAGGAAGTGAAAGGAAAATTAGGGCAAGGTGGGGCAGCGCCTGTGGCTCATCGAGTAGGGCGCCAGCCCCATATGCCAAAGGTGGTGGGTTCAAACCCAGCCTTGGCTGAACTGCAAAACAGAAAAATAGCCAGGCATTGTGGTGGGTGCCTGTAGCCCCAGCTACTCGGAAGGCTGAGGAAAGAGAATCGCCTAAGCCCAGGAGTTAGAGGTTGCTGTGAGCTGTTTGACACCACAGCACTCTACCAAGGGCGATAAAGAGAGACTCTGTCTCTACAAAAAAAAAAAAAAAAAAATTAGGGCAAGGAAACTGATAAAAGAAATCACTTGGCTCAGCGCCTGTGGCTCAATGGGCTAAGGTGCCAGCCACGTACACTTGAGCTGGTGGGTTCGAATCCAGCCCAGGCCCGCCAAACAACGATGATGGCTGTAATCAAAAAATGGCCCAGCATTGTGGCGGGCGTTGGTAGTCCCAGCTACTTGGCAGGCGGACGCAAAAGACTCACTTGAGCCCAGGAATTAGAGGTTGCTGTGAGCTGTCATGCCACAGCACTCTATCCAGGGTGACAGCTTGAGGCTCTGTCTCAAAAAAAAAAAAAAGAAAAAACTAATGAGGAAGAATCAGCAGAAAACTCCTGGCATCATGAAAAACCAGTCCAGAGCAACCCCCCCAAGGGACTGTGAGGTAGGTACTGCAGAGGATTCCACCTATAAGGAAATGTTAGAAATGACAGAAAGGGAATTTAGAATACAGATGATGAAAACAATCAAGGAAATGAAGGAAACTGCTGATAAAATGAAAAAGGAAACCCCAAAACAGAATCAATTAAGAGATGAATGCTATGAAGAATATAAAAAGTATATAGCAGAGCTGAGGGAAATGAAGCAGTCAATTAGGGAGATGCAGAAGAAAGCATCAAAAACAGATTAGACCATGCAGAAGAAAGAATCTCAGAGGTAGAGGACAAAGCTCTTGAGATAACTCAGATAGTTAAAGAGGCAGAAAAGAAGAGACAGAAAGCAGAAAGTTCACTGAAAGAATTATGGGATTCTATGAAGCATTCAAACATATGAGTTATAGGTATCCCAGAAGGGGAAGAAGAATGCCCCAGGGGAATGGAAGCCATACTAGAGAATATTATCAATGAAAATTTCCTAAATATCACCAAGGGTTCTGACACTCTCCTTTCAGAGGGATATCGGACCCCAGGTCACCTCAACTCTAACTGAACTTCCCCAATACATATTGTGAAGAACCTGTCCAAAGTCAAGACAAAAGAAAAGATTCTTCAAGCTGCCAGGAATAAGAGCCAGTTGACCTACAGGGGCAAATCCATCAGGGTGACTGCAGGGTTCTCTAATGAAACTTTCCAAGCAAGAAGACAATGCTCATCTACCTTTAATCTACTTAAACAGAACATTCTCCAGCCCAGAATTCTATATCCTGTGAAGCTAAGCTTTAAAATTAATGGAGAAATCAAATCATTTGCTGATATACAAAAACTGAGGAAATTTGCCACAACAAGACCAGCTTTACAGGAAATACTTCAACCTGTTATGCACACTGACCACCACAATGGATCAACAGAACTCAGAAATTAAAGGACAGAGCCTAACTTCCACACTGATGCAAAAGATAAAACTAAGCAATGGACTCTCACAAAGTAAGATGAATAGAACATTACCACACTTATCAATTATCTCAATAAATGTTAATGGCTTGAATTCCCCACTGAAGAGGCATAGATTGGCTGACTGGATTAAAAAACACAAGCCATCTATTTGCTGTCTGCAGGAAACACACCTAGCTTCAAAAGACAAATTAAAACTCCAAGCTAAGGGTTGGAAGACAATTTTTCAGGCAAATGTAATTCAGAAGAAAAGAGGAGTTGCAATCTTATTTTCAGATACATGTGGATTTAAAGCAACCAAAGTCAAAAAAGACAAAGATGGTCACTTTATATTGGTCAAGGGAAAAATACAACAAGAAGACATTTCAATTCTAAATATTTTATGTACCCAATTTAAATGCTCCCAGATTCTTGAAACAGACCTTACTCAGTCTGAGTAATATGATATCCTATAATACCATAATAACAGAGGACTTTAACACTCTTCTTACAGAGCTGGACAGATCCTCTAAACAGAAATTAAACAAGGATATAAGGGACTTAAATGAGACCCTAGAACAACTGTGCTTGACAGACGCATATAGAATATTCCATCCCACAGATAAAGAATATACATTCTTCTCATTGGCCCATGGAACATTCTCCAAAATTGATCATATCCTAGGACACAAAACAAACCTCAACAGAATCAAAAGAATTGAAATTTTACCTTGTATGTTCTCAGACCACAAGAC
>CAUYON010012479.1:0-35137 GCA_963573935.1 Arctocebus calabarensis | reverse complement strand
CCCTAGTAGCTGGGACTACAGGCGCCCGCCACAGCGCCCGGCTATTTTTTTGTTTTTGCAGTTCGGCCGAGGCCGGGCTTGAACCCACCACCTTCGGTATATGGGGCCGGCGCCCTACTCCCTGAGCCACAGGAGCCGCCCTGTAAAAAACATCTTTAAGGAAAAACCAGGAACTGAGCCATATGAGTTAGGCCAAATAATAGCCTAGTGGATCATTTTCGAGCACTTATTATGTAAGAGACATTTCACATGCTTTATCTCATTTAATCCTTACAAACACAACTCTATCTGGTAAATAATATTACCCCACACTATAAATAAGAGAACTGCTGCTCAGAGAGGTTAAGTGTGGAATATGAAATCAGATTGTTATTATTTTGTAACAAGTTTACAGAGTTTAGTGATTATAGGTGATTAACTTTGTTTTTCTTAATTAAGGTAAATAGTGGATTATTCAATTAATATTTGAAGGAATAAAGCTAAGAGCTATGTTTGAGGAGTGTTGCACAGAATGAAAGGTCAAAAATGGACAAAATTGGCCAGGCACAGTGGCACATGACTATAATCCTAGTACTCTTGAGAGGCCGAGGTAGGTGGATTGCCTGAACTCAGGAGTTCAAGACCAGCCTGAGCTGCAGGGAGACCCCGTCTCTAATAGAAAAACTAGCTGGGTGTTGTGGCAGGCACCTGTTGTACCAGGTACCCTGGAGGCTGAGGCAAGAAGATTGCTTGACCTAGAAGTTTGAGGTTGCTTGTTTGTTTTTTTTTTGTAAAGACAGAGTCTCACTTTATCGCCCTCAGTAGAGTGCCGTGGCGTCACACAGCTCACAGCAACCTCCAATTCCCAGGCTCAAGCAATTCTCTTGCCTCAGCCTCCTGAGTAGCTGGGACTACAGGCACCTGCCACAATGCCTGGCTATTTTTTTTTTTTTATGTTTTGCAGTTTAGCCGAGGCCAGGTTTGAACCCGCCACCTTTGGTACATGGGGCTGGCGCCCTACTCGCTGAGCCACAGGCACCCCCCCCGAAATTTGAGGTTGCTGTGAACTATGATGCCACGCACTTTATTGAGGGTGACAAAGTGAGACTCTTGACTCCATTAAAAAAAAAAAAAGAGGGTGGCACCTGTGGCTCAGTGGGTCGGGCGCTGGCCCCATATACCAAGGGTGGTGGATTTGATATCCGGCCCTGGCCAAACTGCAATAAAAAAATAACTGGATGTTGTGGTGGGTGACTGTAGTCCCAGCTACTTGGGAGGCTGAGGCAAGAGAATCACATAAGCCCAGGAGCTGAAGGTTGCTGTGAGCTGTGATGCTACAGCACTCTACCGAGGGCAATAAAGTAAGACTCCGTCTCTACAAAAAAAAAAAAAAGAAGAAGAAGAAGAATGGCCAAGATTGAGAAGGTCAAAGGCTAGTAAAGTTTCCAATGGAAAAACGAGTTTAGAAGCCCAGGAGATAGGACATACATTAGAAACTGATTGCAAAGATGAGACAGGATTTTCAGAATGTGAGTCTGAGCATACTTGGGTGCTCATGTGATTTTTGAGATTCTGCTAGATAGAAGTTGAAAAAACTGACATTTCAGTGCTTCCTGAGGTTTTGGAAGAACATTAAAATGGCTCCTTTAATTATTCAAATGTAAAGTGAAACTTTTGGGGGAAACATTGCTTTTAAGGAGATACATTTTCTCTGTGTTAAGAAAACAAGTTCTTCATGGTGTAGGCAGAGTTATATCTTTGCAAGTTTTCTTTTCCTTTTACATTTCAATGATTCTGAAATTGCCAGTTGCCCATCAGAGCTGTGGTTCAGAAGAAATGTTTGCATAGTTACCCTTGTCTGTGTACATGGAAACTTAGCCCTGTATTGACATTTCTGTCATTTGACTGTCGTTTTGGCTGAATTATTTGCATAGTACCATAAATATTTAAATTTAAATTTGGGTCTCTTAGTATAATTTAAAATTAATTTCAAAGATATCACACTTTCATGTAATACTGAAAAGAAAAGTTACTGTGTTTTCACAAGAGCATGTGAAAAGAGAGCTATGGGATATAAATTTCTTTTTACATGTGTGTATTTTGTGGGATCTAAATTTCTTTCTTTTTTTGGAGACAGAGTCTCATTCTGTTGCCCTGGATAGAGTGCTATGATGTCATAGCTCATAGCAACCTCAAACTCCTGGGCTTGAGCAACCCTTTTGCTTCAGTCTCCTGTGTAGCTGGGACTACAGGCATGTAGTCTGGCTGTTTTTTTCTATTTTTGGTAGAGATGGGGTCTTGCTCTTGCTGGGGCTGGTCTTGAACTCCTCAGCTCAGGCAATCCACCCATCTCAGCCTCCCAGAGTGCTAGCAGAACAGGTGGGAGCCACTGAGCCCATCTATTCTATGTGATATAAATTTTATTTATTTATTTATTTATTTTTTTAGAGACAGAGTCTCACTTTGTCGCCCTTGGTAGAGTGCCACACCTTCATAGCTCACAGCAACCTCCAGCTCCTAGGCTTAGGAGATTCTCTTGTCTCAGCCTCCCAAGTAACTGAGACTATAGGTACCTGCCACAATGCCCAGCTATTTTTTTGTTGCAGTTTGTCCGGGGCTGGGTTTGAACCCGCTATCCTCGGTATATGGGACTGGTGCCCTAGTCACTGAGCCATAGGCATTGCTGGATATAAATTTCTTACAGGAGAGTAAAAGTTTGTCATTGGAAGACTAACTTTTTGTCCATACTTTCTTGATTAGCAAAATCACATGCTTTACAGTGTGTCCAAAGGGGAGCCACCCATAAATACTCTGTTACATTTTGTCACTGTGATATGTACAAAAGGATTATGTGTTATGATGGCAATGCGATAAAAGGAATTAGAAGTTGCCAAATGCTGTGGTTTGGATGTGTTTTTTTTGTCCCCACCGAAACTCATGTTGAAATTTGATATCCAACGTGGCAGTGTTGGGAGGTAGGGCCTAGTGGGAGGTGTTTGGATCCTGCCAGAAGATTCTTCATGAATGGCTTGGTGCCATTCTCATGGTAGTGAGTTCTCACTCTGGCCAGATGGGATTAGTACTCACAGGAATGGATTAGTAACCTTGAGGGTAAGTTGTTGTAATGCCACGACACCCCTTGGGTTTTGCCTCTGCACACATGTCTGAGTCCCCTTTGACCTTCTCTGCCATGTTATGATGTAGCACAAAAGCCCTCACCAAAAGTCAGGGCCAGGTCTTGGACTTCCCACGCTACAGAACCTTTAACTAAATAAACCTGTTTTATTTTCTTTCTTTCTTTCTTTTTTTTTTTTTTTTTTTTGAGACAGAGCCTCAAGCTGTCACCCACAGCTCACAGCAACCTCCAACTCCTGGGTTCGAGAGATTCTCCTGCCTCTGCCTCCCAAGTTTTTGGGACTACTGGCATGTGCCACTGTGCCTGGCTAGTTTTTTTTTATTTTGTATTTATTTTTTTTTATAGAGACAGAGTCTCATTTTATCACCCTCAGTAGAGTGTCGTGGCATCACACAGCTCACAGCAACTTCCAACTTCTGGGCTTAGGCGATTCTCTTGCCTCAGCCTCCCAAGTAGCTGGGACTATAGGCGCCCCCCACAACGCCTGGCTATTTTTCTGTTTTGCGGTTCGGCTGAGGCAAGGTTTGAACCCACCACCTACTCGATGAGCCACAGGCGCCGCCTGAGTTTTTTCTATTTTTAATAGATACCAGGTCTTACTCTCGTTCAGGTTGGTCTCGAACTTCTGAGCTCACGTAATCCACCTGCCTTGGCCTCCCAGAGTGCTAGGATTACAGGAGTGAGCTGCCACACTCGCCTGATAGCATCTTAAAAATCGAAGATTCAAAATGCTTCTTTCCTAAGTATGGATCAAAACACCTCTGTTCCTTTTTTTTTTTTTTTTTTGATAGAGTCTCAAACTGTTGCCCTGGTAGAGTGCTGAGGCTTCACAGCTCACAGCAACCTCGAACTCTTGGGGGTAAGCAGTTCTCTTGCCTCAGCTTCCCAAGTAGCTGGGATTATAGGTATCTGCCACAGAGCCCAGCTATTTTTGTTGTTGTTGTTTTTGCAGTTGTCATTGTTTTTTTTTGAGAGAGAGTCTCAAGCTTGGTAGAGTGCTGTGGCATCACAGCTCACAGCAACCGCAAAGTCTTGGGCTTAAGCGATTCTCTTACCTCAGCCTCCCAAGTAGCTGGGACTAAAGGCGCCCACCACGATGCCCGCTATTTTTTGGTTGTAGTTGTCATTTTTTGTTTTTTTTGCAGTTTTTGGCTGGGGCTGGGTTTGAACCCCCCACCGCCACCTCAGGCATACAGGGCCTGTGCCCTACTCCTTTGAGCCACAAGCGCTGCCTCTGTTGTTGTCATTGTTGTTTGGCGGGCCCGCTAGATTCAAACCTGCCAGCTCCGGTGTATGTGGCTGCACTTGAGCTACAGGTGCTGAGCCTGCAGTTGTCATTGTCGTTTTAGCTGGAGGCAGAGTTCAGACGATCCAGCCTTGGGGTATGTGGCCGGTGCCCTACCCACTGAGCTATGGTGCTGCCCATGTCACCTTTCGCGTTTTCTTAGGGAGTTCTGTTGTATGTGTTCTAGTCTAAGGTGAGATCAAGAGAACTCCATGAAAGGAATATAGATATTATCTTTATCTTACAATAGAGGAGAGACTGTAAAAAGAACTGGATTAGATCTGAGGAAGCTTAACTTGGCCTGTTAATGCCTGATCTGTCACATTATTTAGAAAAAGAAAGACTCAGGCTTTTGGAAACATATTACAGTGATTATTCTTGAGGTTCTCAGAGCAAGATCATACCTTGTGGGTTGGTCTCCATCATGACAGTAGGAATTCCCAGGTCAGTCTTCTTGGAAGAAGTGGCTCCTGGAACACCTTATTTTTCACTTAAGTGAGCCTTAGACTGGGGACACAGGGAGAGCTCTTCTCTCGCCAGATCTTTTGGCATTTTGCCTGGCTAGGCTTTGCTGCATAGCCATGCCAGTACACTACCAGTGGTGGGGATGGGACTAGGTTTGACACCTGAATGCAGGTTGAAGTATATGCATAGACGGTCACCCATGTTGGCCCCTTGTCCTGTAAACTCTAAGAGGAGCCACATCTTATAATGGTTGTAAATTACTCTTTGTGCCGGTGATTCAAATATTAACATGCGTAAATATCAGCTGGAGAGTCTGTCATGTATCTGAACCATTTCTAGAAATTTTAATTAATTCTGAAGTAGAGTCCTTAATCTGGTTTATAGCAAATACCGCAGATAATTCTAGGTTATTTAAGTCACATTTTAGGAGATAGATATGTTGTGTCCAGATGGTTACTTTTGAGCTTTTGTGGAAACTTATTTCTAGGTGATCTCCTGTACTGACACATTACTAGAAGGGACTGTTGTGTGTTTAAAAAGGTGTGGCAAAGGGGGAGGGCAGAGCAGTGGAAGCAGTGCTGACTCAGCTGAAGGAAGCCATGGGTGGCGAACTCATTTAGGGACACTGTGAGAGGCAGCGGCTGGAGGCAGGTCTCTGGGGAGGTGGCAAAATTGATGTCGACAAGGATTTTCAGGGGAATAAATAAGAAGAAATAATTTTGTGGTGAAAGAAAAGGGCTCAAGAGCACAGAGTGGCTTCCAAAAGAAGGAAAGACTAACTTTTCTCCCCACTCCATCCCCAGATGTTAAGTAGCCAGTAGAGATTGACTTCAGTTTCCCTCCAGGGCAACAAAGAAGAGAAAACATTGCTCCTCTTGGGAACTGTTCTCATCAACCAGGACTTCCTTGGCAGCTACCAGCGGTGCAGATGTAATGGTCTCAAGGGCTTCCTCCAGTGTGTGTTTGGTTACTACCCACTCAGTGTGCCTCCGCTCCAAATGTCCCCGAGCACCACAGTGACTGGAAACCTCGGTGTCGCCTCTAGAGGGCGCTTGAGTCTCTACCAAATTCTTGAGTGTCCTCACTGGCTTGGATTCCACTTACCTTCCAAGAAATTCCTTTTACAAGGTTACTCAAGAGAGGCAGGCCTGTGGAGTCCTAATTGGTGTCCTGCACTCTCTGCCTTCCCTAGTGCCAGGCTCAGGGCCAGGTTCCCTCTCTTCCCCCTTGGCTCAGGAACTAATCTTGAATTTTCCCTAAGGACTCCCTTCCCAGTGCTCTCTGGAGCTTCCCACGCCTGTAGGGTGTTGACGGGGAAGTTCATCACTTTCCCCTGGCAGGCCTCATTCTTAGGGGTCTCGTGGTCTCGGCAACAGTCCTAATGCTCTTTCTATGTTGCCTGACATAGGGTGCAGGGCCTTAGAGGTTGACTGGCTCAGAGACAGTGCTGTAGGGATGGATCCCCGAGCACCCCAAGGTAGATTTGCCAACTAAACCTTGAAAATCACTCCCAGCAAGCATTCATAATGTCCATTTCTAGTCAAGAATCAGTAAAAAGAAGTTCTTTTATGCCAACCTAAAGAAAGGCAGTTTTGACCTTTTTGTCCTCAACGGATTGTTTGCTTGAACTAAGAAATGTTCACATGGTATAGCTGTCATTAATATGGGTGACCTAAAGGTTAATATGGCCCAGGGAATGCTTTTCATTGTTCTGTATTGTTTGTTTCCCTTTTGTGAAATTCTGTGGCCAAGGGAACTGCATAATTCCAGCATGTGGTCCAGTAGCACATTACTAATTGCATACTTTAAAACACAGATTTATGTTGGTTTGTTTGGCCATACCAGGAGAGAAACCAGTGTGGGGCTATAAAGCGTCAAGGTTATAAACTTCATGGGGCTTGCCGGCAAATGAGGAATTTTTATTAATTCTTTAAATGCAAATGATCTGGTAATGTCTTCACTTGTCTCACCCCCTGCAGCGTTCCAGGTAGGAAAGGATTTCAACCTGCTCAGCTGGGGGCCAAGTGGAGAAAAACAAAATCTCATTATTAAGAGGCTCTCTGATGTCAGATAGTATAAGGAAATATAAAAGACCTTTCTCCCTCACCCCCTTCTTTTCTAAAAGAACGTGTATTCCTAAAAGAAATACAGATACACAATAGAGGAATCCCTCTCATTTGTCCCCCTGGCAGGACACATTTTAGACCGAAAGCAGCAAGTACCTTGGCAAGCACCCAGAATATCAGGTAAATTGTTAACTATCTGACTGTTCTTTTACAACACCAAAATTGAGGGCAGTATTAAAGCAAAATCTCTTTATTTTAAACCAGTGGTTCATAGTTCTGTTTTAGATGCCCCTAAATACTCCTTCCCAAGAACTTTTGAAGGTGTGATTTTCTTTCTTTGTTTTGAACCATAGGAGCAAAAGTCCAGACCTAAGAAGACAAATCAACATGGATCGTTTCACCTTCTTACTCTGGTCAAGGATATACAGAGTGACTATGAAAAAAAGATCCTAAATCTGTCTTCTTGTGACCAAGTCCGCATGGGCTAAGCTGTTCACATGTTATTACATTCCCTGTAACCAAGCATTATTTCTGACCCGTGTTTTCACTTATAATGTATACAGTAGAGGTTTGATGGTTAAAGAAGGAGATTGCTTTTCACCATAGGTTCTCAGCCTGAGTCTGAGGATTCCCGAGAAACTGGGAGGTTAGAGAAAGGGCTCTCCAGTCTGTCTGTGAGCAAGAGCAAGAGCAAATAAACTCAACAAACAGCATGTCTTGCTATGTTACTATAGATGTGTTCTGTGAAGTCAGGCGTTATTTTGGTATATTTAGTTATTTTCATGTCTTCAGCGCCTACCTCAGCACCTGTTACATATTAAGCATCTCATAAATAGATAAACAAGTAGAGGAAATAATGAATATGATTTTCCTAAAAATTTCCTAATTATCTAAGCAAGTGCTGTTATAATAAATAAAACACAAGTTTATTTAAAAAGCATTACTGGGCTCGGCGCCTGTGGCTCAATGGGCTAAGGCGCTAGCCACGTACACCTGAGCTGGCGGGTTCAAATCCAGCCCAGGCCGCCAATCAACAATGACGGCTGCAACCAAAAAATGGCCAGGCCTTGTGGCGGGCACCTGTAGTCCCAGCTACTTGAGAGGCGGAGGCAGGAGACTTGCTTGAGCCCAGGAATTGGAGGTTGCTGTAAGCTGTGATGCCACAGCACTCTATCCAGGGTGACAGCGTGAGGCTCCGTCTCAAAAAAAAATAAAAAAAATAAAAAATAAAATAAAAAGCATTACTAGACCTGGTATGCTGGCTCATGCCTATAATCCTGGCACTCTGGGAGGCTGAGATGGGTGCATTGCCTGTGCTCAGGAGTTTGAGACCAGCCTGAGCAAGAGTGAGACCCTATCTCTAATAGGAAACTATTTGAGCATTGTGATAGGTGCCTGTTGTGCCAGCTACTCGGGAAGCTGAGGCAAGAGGATCATTTGAGCCCAAGAGTTTAAGTTGCTGTGAGTTATGACACCGCAGCATTCTACCAAGGGTGACAAAGTGAGACTCTATCTTAAAAAATAAAAAAAGCATTAAATTCATAGTTTGTCACCATAGTTTTCAAATTGTGAATATTTCAAATTTCAATATATACAGAATACAATATTTACTGTTTCAATCATTTTTAAGTATAGAGTTAATGTTGCATTAGTCATAATAGTTCTTCTTTTTCTTTCTTGCAACAGAAGTCTCACTCTCTTGCTCAGGCTAGAGTGCCATGGTGTCAGCTTAGCTCATAGCCAACCTCAAATTCCTGGACTCATGTGATCTTCCTGTCTCAGCCTCTGGAGTAGCTGGGACTACAGATGCCTGCCACAACGCCTGGCTAATTTTTCTATTTTTAGTAGAGACGGGTCTTGCTCTTGCTCAGGCTGGTCTTGAATTTCTGAGCTCAAGGGATCCTCTTGCCTCGGACTCCCAGAGTTCTGGGATGACAAGCACGAGTCATCTCACTGGCCATTGTAGTGATTTCTTTCTTTTTTTAAATTAAATCATAGCTGTGCACATTAATGCAATCATGGGGTACAATGTACTGGTTTCATATACAATCTGAAATATTTTCAAAACTGGTTAACATAGATTGTCGTGATCTTAATGGAGTTTAAGAGCACAACTACTATCTTGGGTGGCTCTCAAAATTTTTTATGCTAAGCGTCATTAGACCTGCAAAGGTGAGAAACCATGTTCAATTCAGTTTCCCTGACTATTTCCAGTGTCATGTACCTTAAAGGAGTGGGATGTTTCATGATTAGACAGATAAAAGCACTAAAAAGTTCTTCTCCATGTTGGGTTGAAACCTGCCTCCCTATATTTTCCCATTGGCTTACTGATTCTAGTTTGAAGAATCAGTATATTATCTTTTCTTTCAAGGAACAGGCCTTATCAGTTGGCAGCTTTTCATTTTTTCTTTAAAGCAACTATTATAAACTAGAATCTTGGTCATCAAATCTACCTAAAATTTCTCCTATTCAAATATAAAATGGAAGGATTAAAAAATTCTGCTGCTTTCTATAAATTCTGAGCTTAAAAAGATATGGGTAGGGTAGTTATTAAAAAAAAAAAAAAAAAGGGCAATTCAGGGCACTGAACCAAAAGTGGGAGCCCTTGCATAGAGTGAAATGCCTTCCGCATGTGTTTCATTGTCAGAAACTTAATCACCAGATGCAGGAAAAACTTAGGAGACAAGGAAATATATTCTTGAATGGAGAGCTATGGCCCATTGCTGTGCCCTCTATCTGCAGACACTTCTTGCTTCCTTCCTACTCAGGTGAGATGTATCTTCTTTGCAACTTCAACCGCGTGATGTGCCCTCCCTCCTTGTAAGGGTGCTCACGGATGGAAGAATTCAGTGTTTGAATTGGCTGGGTAAACCTTCCTTGCATCCAAAAGACTAGGCCCACAGGCCTTGGCTTTCACAGGAGCAGGCATGCCCAAGGCAGTGTCTCACTCTTTTCCGGTCAGTCAGTCCCAGTGAAGCACATAATGGTTCACCCTTGACCCCTCTGCTCTTCCCCACTCAGCCCAGAATGGGACAGACTTGAAGTTGTCCCCCATAATTCTATGTGTGCTTTCAGCCATCTTTGAGAAACGTGCTTTGAACCCAACTCTATGACTATAATTTCTTTTCCTTTATTTTTCTATCACTGAATATTTGGGATATTAAAAGTCAAAATACCACTATTCTTTCTTTCTCCTGTCTATTGTCTTCTCCTGTCATTCCCTTTTCCGTCCACCATTCTGCCTGGTATCCCATGCACCAGTGATCTCCTTCTGTGATTTGTTTGCCAACAATACCGTCTTTCTGAATTATCCATCTTAATTAAAAATGAATGTCAGTGTTCAACCAGACTCCTGGCTTTATGTTTCAATGAAGAATTATTATACTCAGAACACAGTGGGCCTAGTGCTAGGTTACACTCTAATGAATGCCAAAGGAAGATTGACTACAGAGTGAAAGACAAAATAACAAAACAAGAGATTTGGAGCTTCCAGTCCATACTTGGCTGCCTCTTGTGTTTCCCTGATTGTCAGAATTAGCTGTGAGTGGGAGACCATGCCTTCTTTATCCAACTCCTACCCCCTTGTTGACTCACATGGGCATTTCAAAAGGCTCCCCAAGTCCAGAATAATTCGCAATGAATACAAACACTTCATTTCTAATTTTGGCCCTTTAGTAAAGTCAGGAAAGGAATTTTGTATTTGATAGTTAAATAAAGTGTATGGGAACCAATATCTAAATTTGACTTCTTGACTTGCTTCCAGAAGTCATGTCTTGGACAAGACCTTGAAAATTTGGCCCCCTGGTAGTTATTTTCATGAGTGATCCTTTGGCAAAATATACTCACACCAAGGTCTGGAATCAAAAGTCATTACTTTTAGCTGGTTTTCTTTTTTTCATCTCATTCAAATCATTTCTGATCATTCAGAATTTATCAGTGCCCAGAATTTATCAGTACTTTTTGGGCATTTGTTCTGAGAATTACCTGCAAGAATTCATGAAAGCAATTAGGTCTAGCTATGACTCCAGAGTTGACGTTAGCTAAACCAACACAATTAGGCATCAGTGCTAAGGGTAGTACAGGCCTTCCATAGTAATAATTGACCCACCCCCTTTTCTCTAGGACAGGAAATACTCTTGCCATTTCTTAACAGAAAGGAAAAATTTATGAGTCTTCTTTATCAGAAGACAGGAAATTTGGGTGGCCCCTGTGGCTCATTGAGTAGGGCTCCGGCCCCACATACAGAGGGTGGCCAGTTCAAACCTGGCCCAGGCCAAACTGTAACAAAAAATAGCCAGGCGTTGTGGGTACCTGTAGTCTCAGCTCCTCGGGAGGCTGGGGCAAGAGAATTGCCTAAGCCCAAGAGCTGCAGGTTGTGATGTCATAGCACTCTACTGAGGGTGATGAAGTGAGACTCTGCCTCTAAAAAAAAAAAAAAAGAAAGAAAGAAAGAAAACAGGAAATTCTGTTGGTATTTTTCCCGTGGTACTCATCTAAATACATCTAATGACTGGTCCCAGAGAATTCTAGGACTGGAAGAAACAGCTCAGGTCACGTTTCCCTGACAGCCCTTCATACCCACATTAGAGAGTCTAAATCTGCTCTCAGCCATCTCCTCACAATTTTAAGTGGCCTTTTCTCCACCAGAGTTGATAGTGTTAATCTCTTCTCTTGGAAACAACAGCATTCCTCTCACTCCTCTCTGAAAGCACCTGGAGAGTGTACAGAGCACTGTCTATATGTTTTATGTCCTTTACATAGAGAGGGGACCTACAATGACCTGCCATTAATAGAGCACATCTTTCCATTCAAGATAGAAGGCATGGGAGATGGGGGGTGGGGGAGAAGAGGAGGAGGAGGAGGAGGAGGAGGAGGCAGGAGTTAACCTCAATTTATGGGCCTGGTTTAGATTCTAATTTGAACAGAATACTTGTAAAAAGATACTTTTGAGACAATTGGGAAATTTGCACATGGACTGGGTACTCACTAGATGATATTAAGACATAATTGTTAGTTCTATCGGATGTGATCCCATTGTTTGGAGTTATGTTAACAAAAAGCTCCTTTTATATAGATGCCGAAGTATTTATAGTTGAAATGATAATGTATTTGGTGTTTACTTTCAAATATTTTATGAAACTAAGATAAAATAAGATTAGATATGTACTAATTACTGAAACTGCACAGTGAACTGACATTCGTTAGATTGCTTGCTTTAATTTTGTATATCTTTAAAAATTTCTCAAAATATAGTTTTTGTTTTTAAACATTATTTTTTAATTTTTTTCCCCATGACCTTTGTTGAAAAGTATTGGGCTTTTTTTTTTTTTAACAGAGAAAGAGCACATTCTTAATTTTTTTCCCTCTATTAATTGGCTTTTGTTATTCTACTAGCAGAGCAGAAATATTATCCAGTCCAAGTATTGCCTATGCTATTTTTATTATTTATTATTTATTTTTTTTAGAGCAGACATCCCACTCTGTTGTCCAGGCCAGAGTGCAGTGGCAAGGTCATAGCTCATTGCAGCCTCTGACTTCTGGGTTTAAGTGTTCCTCCTAAGTAGCTAGGATTACAGGTCTGCACCCACACATGGGTAATTAAAAAAAAAATTATTTTCTAGAGATAGGATCTTGCTGTGTTGCCCAGGCTAGTCTGGAACTCCTGGCCTAAAGTGTGCCTGAGCCTCCCACAGTGCTGGGATTATAGGCATGAGCCACTGTGCCCAGCCTATGTTACTTTTATTAATGATAAAGGAATCCAACAATTAATCACTAAATTAAAAAAAAAAACTACAATAGTTGGTTAGTTTTTGTTTATTTATTTTTTAAAATCCTAGCTGCTATATTTTAGGTGGTTTACAAATATTTAATTAATAACTCTGTAGAGGAGGTTTATTATTCTCCTTCTGCAGATGAGGAAACTGGTGTCCCAAGAAGTTATAGTAACTAGTGCAGGGTTAATAGAGTTAGCAGGTGACCAAATCTGAGATGTGGACACAGATCTAATCCCCAAATCCTCACTCTTTTTCTTGTTTTTTTTGAGACAGAGTCTCACTCTGTGCCCTGGGTAGACTGCCCTGGCATCATAGCTCATAGAAATCCCCTTGCCCGAGCCTCCTGAGTACCTGGGACTACAGATACCCATCACAACACATGGCTAGTTTTTCTTTTTCTAGTAGAGATGGGGTCTTGCTCTTGCTCAGGCTGGTCTCGAACTCCTGAACTCAGGCGATCCACTGGCCTTGGCCTCCCAGAGTGCTGGGATTAAGCATGAGCTACCATGCCTGGCACAAACCCTCACTCTTTGTACTACTGTTCTACCTCTTGTTCTGTTTGTAGTTTGGGGCCTTGCTAACTAGGGACAGCCATATCAACTGGCTGATTAACAGTGATTCTTTGAACGTGTAAATCAGAGTATGTCACGCCTCTGCTGAAAACCTTCCAAAGACTTTCCATCTCAAGAAGAGCAAAATTCAAAATTTACAGTTTACATAGTACCCTCTGTCCCTGCCACTGCATTCCCCCTCATCTCATATCACTCCCCTTTTGCTCTCTGTGCTGCAGACATGTTGGCCTCTTAAGTGCTTTTCCTTAAATGTCCAGAGCATCCTGTGTGGGCCCTTCATTTGGTGTTCCCTGTGCCTGAAATGCTCTTTCTCCAGATACTGTGTTGTTTGATTTCCTCTCCCTTCCCTCATTCCTTTGCTCAAATGCCTTTTTTTTTTTTTTTTTTTGGTGAGACAGAGTCTCACTCTGTGCCCTGGGTACAATGCTGTGGCATCACAGCTCACAGCAACCTCCAACTCTTGGGCTTGAGCAAGACTCTTGCCTCAGCCTCGCAAGTAGCTGGGGCTATAGGTGCCTGCCACAATGCCTGGCTATTTTTAGTAGAAATTGGACTCACTTTTTCTCTGGCTGGTCTCAAACTCCTGAGCTTAAGCAATCCACCCACTTGGCTAGGATTACAGGTATGAGCCCAGTTCAAATGCCTTCTTAATCAAAGAGGACTTCCTTGACCATTTAAAGTAGCACCCCCACCAACGTTTTCTTTTTCTTTTTCCACCCTTACTTTTATTTTTCTTCATGGCACCTATCACCACCCCGCATTATTATGCACATACTTGTTCATCTATTTCCCTTCTGCAGAATGTGAACTCAGGGAGGATGGGGGCTTTTTCTGTTTATTCACTGCTGTGTCCCTAGCACCTAGAACAATGCCTGCTGCACGTAATTGCTCAATAATACTTGTTGAATCACTGAATGACTCTTGACCTCATCCATGCAGGGACCTGAATCACCTGGTTACATACATCAAGCTCAGCAATCCATGGAACTAAAATGTAATCACTGATAAAGGTAGGCAGCCCCTCTGTGATGTGTGCATTGTGGGAAGATTTGCATTCTGAATCCATCATTTCTTTCTTTCTTTCTTTTTTTTTTTTTTTTGTTGCCCTCAGTAAATTGCCATAGCAACATGGCTCACAGCAACCGCAAACTCCTGGGCTCAAGTGATTATCTTGCCTCAGCTTCCTGAGTAGCTGGGACTGCAGGCGCCTGCACAACACTCGGCTATTTTTTAGAGGCAGGGTCTTGCTCTGGCTCAGACTGGTCTGGAACCTGTGAGCCTTGGCGTCCCACTGTGCTAGGATTACAGGCGTGAGCCACCCTGCCCCGTCTGAACCCATCATTTCCTAGCTGCCTGCCTGAGAGCAAATTTCTCAACTCTCTTTAGTCTTAGTTTTGTCATATGTAAAATGGAAATAATAACTATTAGATAATTACATAATTATCAGATAATTATGTAGAATATGGAGCAAGTTACCCGGTTCAAGCCTCCTTTTTATGGTAAATTAGAAGTTCCCTCTCAGCTCCATAAACTTTCCTTGCTTTCACAATTCCAGATATCTGATCAGGCAGCCAAGAGCTCTGAAAAGCCTTTGGCTGGAAACTAAGGATTTATTAAAGCCAGTGCTCTCCGTCTCTCTTGTTTGAGCATGTAGATGACATAGAATAACCTCTCTGATTTATTGAATTGGTTTTTTCAGTGTTGTTTATGCCGCCAGATGATCACTTTCCAATTTGATAAAAATCACTTCATAACAGGGATTAGATTTACCAAAAATGACAGTGGTCTCTGCTGGATCTGTCACATTGTCTCTTTTTTTAAACTCAAAATCTCTAGTATGCCAAACATTTGCACAAAGGCTTATTGTTGTTATAATTTTCTAGGACTTAATAAATTAGGTATCTTTATGAGATAACCTCAAAACATTAAGAGATCCTGGACATGTTGGTAAAAAAAATTTTTTTAATCCCATGTAGTACTTTTTTCAGGTTCGAGTGGAAAGTGGTGTAACCACAGGAATGTACATTAACAAAAGCAATAAGCTAATTAAATAACGCACAAATGTTGTATTGTCTGGGTATTAAGGCTTAAAGGTCATGCCTTAGTTTATGGTAGGAAAGGGAATTTATTAAGGGAGGATTCTTTGACAGGAATCTTTTTGTCCTTTAAGTTATATGCAGGTTAAGATAATAAACAACTCTCTCTCTCTTTTTTTTTTTACTTATGAGTAGACCCATAAATGTGAGAAATCTCTGTAATATTTGTACTTCTTGTTTATTATGTTATGGTGTTTAGCTCACAGTCTGGGGAAGAGAAAAGAAGGAAGAAGAAGAGAGGAGAGGGGAGGCGCACTCACCAGGCATCCGGCTGGAGGAGAATGTTCTTAGTAGTTGGTTATGGAAAGGGAGACTCAAACTTATCCTAGTTCCTGGGGCTTAGTGCGTAACAGACCTGCGGGCGATTGAGCACTTAGCCATTCGTGCAGCCTTTTCCTGCCATCTCCAAACCAACATAGCAGCAGTCCGAAAGCACAAAGTTGGGTCCGGCACTGGAGCTGGGTTTCCTGGTGGCTTTCTCTCTACCTTGGCAGGTGGTTTGTGTTTGTAGTCCAAGCAACAGACATGAGGTGATGAAGGAAAGAAGGTGAGCACAGAATAATAGCCATAACTCAAAGGCATTATTAACTCTGAGCTTTTTGGAGGATAGTGGAAGGGTGGAGGGATTAGCTTCCCTGCATCTGCCTCGGGCCCATCTGTGGGCTGGTCTTGCTCTGTCCCATGGGCCACAGCCACCCAGTATTGTGCCAGAGAGCAGCAAAAAGTATGTGGTGTGATCACCCTTTCAGGGATTCCTGTTCAAAGTAGTGATGACAGCTGAGTGCCTGGAACTCCTTGGTTCTGGGCATAAAGAAGGTGCTTAATAAATATTTGAAGTGGCTCAACCGTTCC
Source organism: Arctocebus calabarensis (assembly GCA_963573935.1). Classification (NCBI taxonomy): domain Eukaryota; kingdom Metazoa; phylum Chordata; class Mammalia; order Primates; family Lorisidae; genus Arctocebus; species Arctocebus calabarensis. The sequence goes on along the minus strand of CAUYON010012479.1, from coordinate 18,912 downwards.
ACAGACTTTAGTCATGGACTATATTCCTTTGCCAATAGAACCTAGTATATAGATCTATGCTGAGACACTCAGGGCTGCCTGGTATTGTTAATCCATGTCCTTTTCATCTGGAGGTGACAGTAGGGAGGGGGTTCATGTAGGACAGACCAAGAATACACTCAAGGATGTAAAAGGCTACAAGAGAGTTAGTGGGCCCATAGTCTACCTCAGACACCCCAAGGACAGCCTTGAGTGTGACTATGGTATGCTCTTTGGCTAGCTTCTCCTAATATAATGTTTTAGGCATCATGCAAGTTTAATTCAAAAAGGTTTTTTTGGAAAGAGCTATGAAAAACCATCTATGCCAGCAGTATGGAGACTCAGTGGAGAAACAGCCATGAACTATCCTTAGACAAAGGTATGGCAGAGTAACTCTAAGATGTTGGAAACTAACTCCCAAGGCCAACAAGACATCCAAGTGTAAGAGAGCTGTGCGTCTAGGGGAAGCCACGGCTGAAGAGAGCTGCAGGAAGCATAGGACTAGAGAGATTAGACTTGGTCTGGCAGCAGTGGCACAGTCTGATCATCACAAAGCCTGAAATAAATCAAATAAAGAAAAAGTTTAGAGCAGAGTCTGGAGTTAAAACTGTTTCTAATGTCACATGAGAACAAGGTAACTCAGAGAGGTGGGTAGTCATAGTCTAGTTAAACTTGTAGGGGTGGATTCCATAGCAAAGGATGCTGGTAGAATCTGGCAATGGTGGAATCCAAGAGAGTCCATGTGTCCCTGAACAACCTTGGCAATGGAGCTATCACTGAGTTCAGCAAAACAAATTTTGACTAAATGCTAATGACACAGAAGAGTTAACAGTTTCCAATTTTGCCAAATCCAATCCTTTCTTTCTTTCTTTCTTTTTTGTTTCTGTAGAGACAGAGTCTCACTCTATCACCCTCAGTAGAGTGCTGTAGAGTCACAGCTCACAGCAACCTCCAGCTCTTGGGCTTAGGTGATTCTCTTGCCTCAGCCTCCAGAGTAGCTGGGACTACAGGCGCCCGCCACAATGCCCAGCTATTTTTTGATGCAGTTCGGCCGAGCCCGGGTTTGAACCCGCAGCCCTCGGTATATGGGGCCGGCGCCCCACTCCCTGAGCCAAGGTGCGGCCTCCAATCCTTTCTTTAACAGCATAAACCAGGGTTAAAGCAGAGTTGTTTCTAGATTATTTTTGTGATTTGAACACTGAAGTCATTACTTCCTAATTTCCAGTTTTATGATTTTCTCCACTTTTTACTAGAAGCAGTCAGCTAAAGAATATTTGGCTGGCATCCAACAGGAAAATACCATGCACAGCAACCAAAGATGTTTGTGGAATGGGAAAACATCATGGCGCTATAAAAATCAGCAAGGAAAATCTTAGCACAGATGCAATAATGACTTCTATATTTTAACTATAGCTCATTCGAAATAATCCTGTGTTCTAGAAACAATGCCTGTACATCTTTCCATAGATGTGTTGGAAGTCTAGGCATGAGAATGTAGGAAAAATTTTCCAAGCCAAATCATTATATACTACGAATATTTCATTATGTGAGACATTTGTTGGTATATTTTCATTTTAGGCTTTTGGGAAATAGTGCAGCTTGAGCCACGTAGTGAATACAGTGACTTTTTTCAGGATCAGTGCTTGTTCACACCCCTTTCCTGCCTCGACTTTCTGCTAAGAGTCACTGGAGGGGTCAAGTGAGACTTTAGATAGGACTAGCGTTTGCGCTGGATGGAAAATCCCTCTGATGCCACACCCAAGGGGAGGAGGTTAGAGAAGGAGGAATAGAGCCTACCCCAGTGTGTCAGGGGCTGTAACTGTGCTCTGAGTGCTGTTAGGAGTCTGGGAGAATGGGCAGGGATTGGGCCAGGGGAAGGAGAGAGGCAGGGACTTGGGGACACATCTGATCACAAGCCTGGAGCTATAAGCCTGTTCTAACCAGCCAGGTGTAGTTCCCTTCTGACCGTCTGTAACCCACTGGCAGTTTCCTTCATGAACACAAAAGGGAAAAGTGATCCTTGTACTTCTCCTAAAAGAAAGAGTGCTGAGATGGAAGGCGGAGGCAAAGGGCCAGAATTAGAAAGTTATGAATCAATCAAGGTCAGTCAGGCAAGGAAGAAGCAGGCGGGAAAGATATCAACAACTACCAGAATCAACTTAGTGTAAGAAAACCCTAGGCCCACCTGTGGGTTAAGAACTAGGCAAAAGGTCTAACAGAACCAAAATCACTGGCCGCCATTTGCCACCTGTCTCTTCTCTCTCAAATCCATCTTATTCTGCAGTTAGATTTTCCTTCCTAAAACACTTGGTATATGTATCACTCCTGCTCAAACGAGTGTGGATGACTCCTTATTGCTTAAAGGACCAATTTCCAACTCCTTAGCCAGGTATACAAGAGCTTCAACAATCTGGCCTTAAATAACCTTTCCAACCTTATAATCAACAGCTCTCCTTTCTACTCCTGCAATTTCAGACAAAGTGGTCTTTTTCTATTGTCTAAAAAGAATTTGCATTCCTTCTATCTGAGAACCCAGGATGGAAGGATAGGGTCTTATTCTCTGACCTGTTGGCATAGGAAACCTGGATTGGCTGACCAGGTCGCCAGTTACAGTAGTCATTTCTTAGCTCACATCTTATTTAAATTCTTAGCAACATTTGACAGTTTCCTTCTTGAAATATCGATCTCTCTTATTTCTCTTACATCCTCTTAATTATTCTCCACCTGCACTTGTAGCTTTTTCTAAACCCTTACTGGATTTTGCTCTCCTGTTTGACTGGCAAATGCTGAGATATCTTGGAGATCTGTGGAGGCCCAGTTCTTTTTTCTACCTGGGTCATTTACCTGAGTAAATTATTGATTTTATCTATTCTCTTACTTCCTGCATCTAGGATGTCATCTCATGGAGAACATACTTCTCCTGCCAAGACTTGGGACTTAGACGTGTAAACTTGTTTTGGGCAATGATATGTTAGCAGAAGTAAAGGTATATCATGAGCTGGGGTCTTTCTTAAGACCTTGCGTGCATCCTCTTGCCCTCTTGAGCCCCTGCCATTGCCTGGCTGGCTTGCTGTTCTCCGGAGGATGAGACTCGAGAGTAGAGCTGCCCACCTGGCGCACAGATGTGCAGACCGCAGCAGAGACGCCTCGTTTGAACCCCAGCCAATGTATAGATGTAAGCAAAACTGAAGTGGTGTTGTTTTATGCCCCTGAGTGTTGGGAATGGTTATGAGGCAATAGCAAACCAACATAGCATTTGTTTATTTGCGGATGCCCAAAATAGATCCTCAGCTTTTGACCTTGCTTCGTTTGCACTCTAGACTTGCGTACATCCAGCTTGACTGCTTGGGATCTTTGCTTACTGTCATCTCAAACCCAAACAATCCATGATGGAATTCTTTATTTTCGTCCTTAAATCTGCTCTTTCCCATTTAAGTAAATTATACAATCATCCTTCTAATTGTTCAAGCCAAAAAACTAGGAGTCGTTCTTGCTTCTCTTTTCCTTCACCTTCTACATTTAATTGATTGGCAAGCCTTGTGGTTTTTCTACAGAGCACTGCACATAAATAAAGACACTTTTCTGTATTTTCATCCACATACCATCTCTTATTTGGAAAACTCTGGTAACCTTTTAATTGGCCTTTCTGCTTTTACTTTGGTTCTTTTTTCAATGCATCCAGCTGGAGGGATCTTGTATCATTTATTTATTTTTGGAGACAGAGTCTTGCTCTGTTGCCTGGGCTACAGGACAGTGGTGTCAAAACTTAAACTCTGAGCTCTAGTGATCCTGCTGCCTCAACCTCCCAAGTAACTGGAACTATAGGCTATAGCACCACGCCTGGCTAATTTTTATATTTTTTTGTAGGGATGGGTCACATTATGTTGTTCAGGCTGTTTTTAAACTCCTGGCCTCAAGTGATCCTCCCACATTTGCATCCTAAAGTGCTAGGATTAAGGGGGTAAGCCACTATGCCCAGCCTAGAGGGCTCTTTTAAAGGAGTAAATCAAGGCTGGGCACAGTGGCTCACGCCTGTAATCCCAGCACTCTGGGAGGCTGAGGTGGGTGGATTGCCTGAGCTCAGGAGTTCGAGACCAGCCTGAGCAAGACTGAGACCCTCTCTCTAAAAATAGCCGGGAGTTGTGATGGGCACCTGTAGTTCCAGCTACTTAGGAGGCTGAGGTAAGAGGATTGCTTGAGCCTGAGAGTTTGAGGTTGCTGTGAGCTATGACAGCACAGCACTTAACCGAGGGTGACAAAGTGAAACTCTGTCTCAAAAAAGAAAAAAAAAAAGTAAATTGGATCATACCACTTCCCTCCAATTATTACTTATCATTACCCAGAATAAAGTCCACCCTCCTGCAAGGTCCTCATTTTCTGGTCCCTGCTAGGCCAGTCAAACTTTGTTCCACGTCATGCTCCAGTCTTACTGGTCTTGCTGTCCGCCCTTCAGACATGTCTGGTTTGTTCTAACTGGGAGACATTGCACTATATCCCTTTAATAAGGATTTTTGCCTTTATTTACATGACTGCTGCCTTCTCACTGTATAGTTTTCAGTTTAAATAGTACTTTCTCAGAGAGGCCTCCTAGGACTGCTTAATTTTAGGTAGCTACCATGCTCACTATCATATTTTCTAGGTTGAACACAGGCAGCTTCTGCTCCTGACACCCTAGGAGCGCTGTTGGCAGACGGTCTCTAACTGTCGGCTCCTTTGGGGATTGCTTCAGCTGCACAGAGCTGACTTTCCCAAGGTCACCCCCCTTCCAGGGTGGCCCCCATCCAATGGTGCATTTATAAGCCTGTCCACCTCAGTCTAGGTTTGGGTGACCTTGAAGGGACATTCCGCTTCTGCATTGCTGGTGGGGTTGGCTGAGGCTGTTGTCCAGGCTGCTTTGCAGCTTGCCTTCTCTTTCCGCCCACTTCCGGTTCTTTCTCCCGCCCACTCTTGTTGATCCCAAAGATACTCTTTGATAAACATTCTGCATGCGAAATTCTCAGTCAGTGTCGGTTCCTCCACAGCAAAGCATTCTTTCCTTCAGAGTGTTTAAAACTATTTGAAATCATGTTTGTGGGTTTATTGTTTGTTTCTCTTACTAGCATGTGAGTTACATGCATTGTGGGACACTGTCTGACCTCTTTGCTCCTGTGTTCCCAGTGCCCTGACCATCCTGGGAATCACCACCATCATCACCATCACCATCACCACCATCATCACCACCTAGGATTTATTAGATGCCAGGCACTGTTCTAATACTTTACCTATATTAGTTCACTTCTTCTGCATGTGGATGAAAATACAGAAAAGTGTCTTTATTTATGTGCAGTGCTCTGTAGGAAAAACCACAAGGCTTGCCAATCAATTAAATGTGGAAGGTGAAGGAAAAGAGTAGCGTGAGATAGACACTACTCTTTACTTTGCAGACTGGGAAACGAAAATATGGAAAGGTTAGTTGGCTAGGCCAGAGTCACAGGACTGGTAAGTGGCAGAACATTATTTGAACCCAGGGTCTGATCCTGTGTACGTAACCACTCCACTATACCATTTTTTGGTATCAATTGTTTTTTTAAATGTTTGTTAAATAACTGAACATAGAAAAGGAAGTCATTGTGTATGCTTCTCTAATCTGGGGTTATCATTTAATTATTCATTTGATGAATATTTTTTGAGCACCCACAATTTGCCAGGCAAATCTGAACAAAGCAAATGGGATTCCCCGCCCTCAAAGATCTTATCAAATCTAATGGAAGAGAATAGATGATTTATGAAAACATGTATTAGTACAAATTGTTACCTACTATCCTTGCTATCCCAAATGTTTAAATTCTTTTTCAGGCAACCAGAATACCACCCATACCTGTTCCATAGGGTGTACCATCAGGTAACAGAGGCATGATGTCAGCATTTCCTACACTTAGCATTTTTCAGTTCTCAGCCTTGGCAGGGAGAAGAGGCTGGAGATGATGAAGCTTCTGTTGATGATGGTGGCTTGTTGCAGGCAGAGTTAACTGGCTCCTGTTGTCAGGGCTCAATTTCTGAGTCTTTCCAGCAAATGATCCAGAGGCCCAGGAGGAAGAGAGAGATCTGTGGGGAACCAGAGTCACTGGCTGCCCTGCAGCTGAGGAAGCAGGTGCTAAGGAGGATGTGCTTTGGGATGATGAGGAAGCCGACTCTGGGGCTTGGACCGGGCCTCACTTTGCACCTGTCACTGACTATCTGTGTATGACTGTGTAAGTCTGCCTCCTTACCTGAGCTCCCTTTTCCTCGTGTTAGAATGGAATAATAAGAGCACCTGCCTCAGAGGGCAGCAAATTGTAAAGACAGCGTAAATGAAGCAGATCTCAGTGACAGCTGCGTTTAGATTTCAGTCTAAATGAGTCATGTGAGTCATCACAGTTGTTATAGACCATGACATGGCGTCCTTGTCCCTCTGCGCAGGGAGATTTGAAAGCTGAGAAGCTGGTGACAGACCCAGTTCAAATCCTCTTCTCCTTAGCGTTCCCCAGTCTCTCTGCAGCGCTTCTTGGCGCTTTACTCACAGCGCTTCTCCCGGGCAAGGCATCATTGCTCGTTTGTATTTTCTCCCCAGTAGACCTCTGTTGGCTAGGATTTGAATTGTATTCATCTTCCCTTCGCTTCCACCCCTTAATTCTTCATTCCAAACTATTGGAATGAGGACACAGGTATTCTATAGGGAAAGAAATAAATGTCACGTCTGTGGCACAGTAAGAAGGGGCTTCTCTGGCCACGTTAGCAGGATGAGTGCTTTTGACCTCCAGGAACAGCAGCTAAAATGTGTATCTGTTGCATCTGCTCAGGGACAATTCTTAATGATGGGGGTTGTGTTGTTTGCCTTAAGAAAAATTAGAGCAGCTTCTTTTGCTTTTCTTTTTATTCTTCTCCCTTCCTTTTTTTTTTTTTTTTTTGGTGAAACAGAGTCTCACTCTGTTGCCACTGGTAGAGTGTACTATAGCTTACAGCAACCTTCAGACTCTTGGGTCAAGCAAGCCTCTTGCCTCAGATTCCTGAATAGGTGGGACTATAAGTGCTTGCCACAACACTTGGCTAGTTTTTCTATTTGTAGTGGAGATGCTCCGTTCAGTCTGGTCTCCAACTCCTGAGCTCAGCAATCTACCCACCTGCGCCGGCCTCCCAGAGTGCTAGGATTTCAGGTGTGAGCCACTGCGCCCAGCCTTCTCTTCCTTTACAGAGGAAAAAAATAGGCCAAGAATAGTTAGGAGTCAAGCAGGAAGTGAGTCTCCTTAAATAGATTCATAGGTAAGTTCGAGATTTGTAGGGGAGATTTCAAACAGGTGATTTGGAGGATGCAGTTGGGTTTAGAAAAAGCTGCAAAAGAATATTTTGGCTTTCTGAACCTGAAGAGGAATGAAGATTTCTCTTTCTGATAGCCATAAGTAGCTGTCATACTGATTTCTGAGGCTAAAGGAATCAAATATCCTCCAAAATCTCTAGGTCACAAATGACTTGATCCGTGCTCTCGAGTAGTAATTGACATTTAATATTGAGACTCTTCCAACCTTTGAAATCTGTTATTACCCCAAGCCTGAGGATAATTCAGTCAATCCCAGGTTGACCTTCCTATAGAATCAGGTTGCAGTTCATGATAAATAAGGCAGGGAGAGAATTTATAGAGTTAATTACTAGGCTTTGGTCTATTAAATGTACAAAGCACACATGGATGGCGCTGAGCTTTGACATGAGTGGAGGGACTTGAATTCTTTCACAGCTGGAATGTGCTGGAACTTCCCAACGGTTTGAAAGAATGCCTAGAATTTTCTTTTTTTCCATTAGGGTCACTGTTATTTCTCACAGAGGCAAGTGAATCTTCCTGAGCTACCATGACGGGAGAAGATGAGCCTCCAGGGGGCTCAAGGGGAGCAGAGCCAGCCATGCTCCATGGTGCAGGCCAGCAGTAAACTCTGACTTCTCACACAGGACTGTCAGAGCTGTTGTAAATCCTTAAAGCCAACAGGAAAATTAACGATCATGGCATAGAGCAGGACCCTGTCAGCTCAGTAATGGGCGATGGTAGGAAGAATTCTGCTGCTTTCCTCCAGGCAGTTAGTGTAACTCAAAAACTCCTGCTTCGTGGCCATCATCCAATTATAACAGTTTTCCACCCTGGAGAATTTAGTCATTTATTGCTTTCAAATCATTGGATGGTGGTGGTGAGGACAGTGGTCTCTTGTATTGCATGTTCCCTTTAGTAATGGAAAAAGAAATACTTCTCTTAATTCATTTAGGTCATCGAGAGCTCCATAAACAAGCTCTATGATGTAGAAACAGAGCAGAGATTATTATTAGAGCTATTTCTTAAAGAATGTAGAATATAGAAGGGATTTTTTTTTTTTTCGACAGCCTCAAGCTGTCACCCTGGGTAGAGTGCTGTGGCATCACAGCTCACAGCAACCTCCAATTCCTGGGCTCAAGCAAGTCTCTTGCCTTTGCCTCCCAAGTAGCTGGGACCACAGGCGCCTACCACAACACCTGGCCATTTTTTGGTTGTAGCCGTCATTGTTGTTTGGCAGCCCGGGCTGGATTCGAACCCGCCAGCTCAGGTGTACATGGCTGGCGCCTTAGCCCGTTGAGCCACAGGCGCTGAGCCTATAGAAGGGATTTTATGTTGTTCACTGCTATATCCCCAGAGCCTAGACCTGGGCCAACCCAATAGGAAAAAAATGTGCTAGATTAATGAATGCTAAAATCCAACAAACGATGCTGAGAAGGAAGGTCAGAGCTTGAAAGCAGTGTGATGTCATTGAAAGAGTATCAGATTTTAAATCAGAGAGACGTACCCCCATATGGAATACTTGGTAATGCTAGTTGCTGGCTGTCTGGCCTGGGGCCAATTACTTTACTCCTCTTAATTTCACATTCTTCATTTGTAAAAAGAGATAATAATACCTACTTCAAAAGGTTGTTGTGAGGATTAATTGAGATAATGATTGCAATGGTTCTTGGCACCCCAAAAGTGCCAGTCTTAACCCTACCTGTCTAAAATCCCATCAATTCACTGAGGAATTTATATGATGAACTACTCAGTAGGAGAAGTAGAAAGGGTAAGCATCAACTTATTGCCACAAAAATTTATAGATTATACATTTATTTATTTATAGATTTATAGAATACAAATCACTCTTCATGTTGGTAGGGTATTTATTTATTTTTTACATGTGTGTTATTTTATTTTATGTTTCAAAAAGGAAAACACTTTCCGTAAAGATGTTGAATCCTGAAAAAAATCAACTATGGCCAATATGAAACTTTATTCTTTTTTCTTCTTTATTTTTTTTAATTCAGCACAAGCTCCATGTAGACCAATATAACTTTAAACACTACTTCTCAAATAGCCTTTACCCAAAACTAGCAGGATGAGATCTGGGGTGAGTGAAACCTGAGACATTTGGTGAAACCTATAAAATTTGGGGTCATACAAATTAAGTGTATTTGTAAACACTATTTAAAAAAAAAATGTATTCAGGCGGCACCTGTGGCTCATCGAGTAGGGCGCCGGACCCATATGCCGAAGGTGGCGGGTTCAGGCCCCGCCTCGGCAGTTAGCCGGGCTTTGTGGCAGGTGCCTGTGGTCTCAGCCACTCCGGAGACCGACGCAAGAGAATCACCTAAGCCCAGGAGTTGGAGGTTGCTGTGAGCTGTGAGGCAGAAAAGGAAGGAAGGAAAGAAAGGAAGATATAGAAAGAAAGAAAATGTATGTGCACAATACAGTTATCTCTGTATGCAAACGACATGATCACACATGTAGAAAAAAACACCCAGAAAAAAAAAAAACTTAAAAAAAAAATGTATTCACTGTGTTTTTGCTTCCGACTGTTTCGTATAACATTTCTCAGAGGCAGAGAACATGCTGATAAAAATATCCAGTTGTGTATTCTCAGTTATCAAAAGCTCTCTAGGTCACAGAAGGTCACTGCTGGGCAAGTCTCCCTGAGCAAGTTGGAGTGTTCCTGTGTTATAGGACTGTTTCCTATGTTAAAGAATTCTATTTGCTTGCGTGTTCTCCCCTTACCCATCAAAGAAAACGTGATCCTGGATTTTATTTCTCATTCATAGGCATGGGAAAGAAAAGTGTAAGTGATTATTTTGCTTGTAGGCTTGAATCCTTATTTCCCAGAGAGGGTAAGTTAGGTCACCCCCCCTCCATGTTTTCCTTTCCCAGCGTCACTTCTTGTTCACTCATCTCCTCACTTTGTCAGACTCTGAGGGGGTGCGACTGAGTTTGTGTGCAGGGCTGGTACTGCCTATAGGGAAATTAGGAAGCTGCCTAGGCAGCCTGATTTATGAGGCATTGAAAGGCACATCTGACCAAAAATCTCTCCTCCACTGGCCTACCACCAGTGCCTGAAATTCTCATGATTAGAATCACTCATTAAAAGTTTTCTGCAGACATGCATGGCTTCTTTGGGTCAATAAAGCATTATGTTAGGAGGAAATTAGGAAGTAAAAAAAAGGTGAAAGCATCTCATTGCAATGATTTATTTTATCATTCTATCTCCTGATTAAGAGTAAAATCTTGATGAATAAGTATACTGTTTAACAGCCTGGGCAACACAGTGAGACCCCTTCTGTACAAAAACAAACAAACAAAAATAATAAAAATAAAAGACTTAGCCAGCCATGGCTGTATGCACCTATAGTCTTAGCTACTCCAGAGACGGAGGTGGGAAGATCATTTGAACCTACAATTTTGAAGCTGTGATGAGCTATGATTTCACCAGTGCACTCTGGCTGGACAACAGAGCAAGACCCTGTCTCTAAAAAAAAAAAAGAAAGAAAAGAAAGAAAAAAAGAAAAAAGTATACTGTTATGACTGTTATGACTCTTGTCTAGATTCTTCACGTGAACTCTGAGTAGTAAGAAGTAGATTGGCACCTGGGAGGAGATTGCCCAAAATGGATTGAGGAATTGAAATAACAAAAACAATTTTCAATATTTCACAGTTCTGTTTAAGGCTAGTTTAGGAAGTAAGGGTACATAGTTGCTGGCATGATAGCCTTTTAATTCCCCTTTTCCATTACCTTAGTTTTCGGGTAACTATAATGGGACTAATGATTCTGTTATTCGTAAAATAACTTTTGTGACAAAGGCCAAGTAGATTTATGACCAGTGGGATATACATTTGTAGATACAGAACTAATGAATGATTCAATGACTTTGGCACAACTATTCTGTAAGAGTGTCTAGAGCAGTGGTTCTAATGCCTCCTAATGCCGCGACTCTTTAATACAGTTCCTTGTGATGTGGTGACCCCCAACCATAAAATTATTTTCGTTGCTACTTCATAACTGTAATTTTGCTACTGTTATGAATCATAATGTAAATATCTGTTATTCAGGATGTATTTTCATTGTTACAAAGGGGTCTCAGCTGACAGGTTGAGAACCACTGGTCTAGAGCAATGTTTCTCAAAGTCTTTTGTACAGGCCGTGTATTTGAGTCATTGCTGGTGCTTATTAAAATGCCCCTCCTAGGACCCCACCCAGACCTTTAGAAACAGATGCTCTGAGGTAGAGTCCTGAACTCTGCATTATAACAAATTGTCTGCTGGCTTTATGGATACGGTTTGAGCATAATTGATTTAAAAGCTTCAGTAGAGCATAAAAGTAAAAAGTATGACTTCTGAAGGTAGGTAAATCAGAGGTCAAATCCTAGTTTTACCTCTTACTTGCTTACCTTGGACAAGTTAATTGGCCACCCTTGGTTCGAGTCTAATAATATTACTTACTTTATAGGGGGCTAATAATAATGTGAAGAGAAAATCCACATAATGTTTATCATAGCACCTGGCATATAATAAGGGCAAAAGTGATGACCAGTATGATGAAAAGACCTTTAGGCAATGCTTATCAGTATTCAATATTTCTTTTTGCCATTTTGGCCGGGGCTGGGTTTGAACCCGCCACCTCTGGCATATGGGGCCGGCACCCTACTCACTGAGCCACAGGCGCCACCCAGTATTCAATATTTTGTTGACTACTCTGTAAAGGTAAATTAAAAATTCAGTTTTGCACATTGTACCCCACGATTGCAATAATGTACACAGCTATGATTTAATAAAATAAAAAAAATTCAGTTTTGGCATGTGGCAAAACTAATTGGTTTCCTAATTACCATTACCTAAGGTTTCTGTATTACTTTCTCTTCTGTAACTTTTCTGGTTTTGAGTCAAATACAACTAACAGCAAGAGATTTAGATGGAAAAATTTGGTAATAAATATTCAGAAATACCTTACATAAATTGGAGTGTCTAGCAATGGAAGAGTTGGTTGACTAAGTGTATTCCACTCTGAAATATTTTGCATATTCTTACCAGAACAAACCAGGTGGTTCATTTTCTAGCTGTTGCTTTCCTTTATTTTCTTATATTTTTATCTTTTTCCTGCCTCTTTCTCCCCTTCCTCCGTTGACAAAGTACTTATATTCTTGACTTTTTTTCCTGTTTTCTTGTCTCTCTGTGATGCAATTCCTTCTCATTCATCTTGCTAGCAGAATTTCTCTACACAGCCAAAGTCACAGCTGAGAGAATTGATTTGAAATGCTGTTGAATTTCACAGTAGCTCATTTGGGAGCTTTATTGATAAATGCAAAAGTAGACAATCAGACCAAGAGGCACAGAGCAAGGTAAAAAAAGGGACTCTGACCATTTCCTCTTAATATGAATTATGGTAAGCTGCATTACTCGAAGGGCACTGTGACCATTGGAAAAAGAGTAGAAACAACGCAATCACAGAGTATTATAATGGAGCACATTGCATCCGGAGTGTGAGGAAGGGATACCAGGAGAAGTGGTGACCTTTACTTCTCTTACCGCAACTACGGTCTAAAAGAAACTGCCAGGGAGGAAAATGTTGCAGTTGGCATCACCTCACGCGAACTTTTTTCTAAATGCCAGAATCCCTTTTTAGCATCTGAAATATGAACTTTGTGAGTTAGAATGCTTGGGTTCACATCCAGGCTTTATAATGATTAGCTGAGTGTCCTTGAACGTTTCAGTCGGTCTCTCTATGCCTCAGTTTCTTCATCTGGGAAATGGAAATAATAGCAGCAGTTACCTCAGGGGTGATTAGGAGAACAGAATGAGATTAACAAGCAAAGCACTTAAAATAGTGCCTAGCTTGTAGTAAACTCTTCATTGTTGTTTGCGATTTTTGATATTATCTATCTTTCTTATTTTTTTATTTACCAAGTTTGCAGTCCTTGGCAGTGTCCTGGCTGAGAAGGAGTTGTCTCAGGAGTTTTCTGGAGACAGACCATGTAACGGATAGTGTGGAAATCTACTAACAGTGGTAGTTTTTCTTTCTGGGAAGCAAGGTTCCTCGTCTAGCGCTTTTCCCTCTCATTCAGGTTTGAACACGTTATGATTAGATTACTGCTAATAAATCTTGAATATTCCTGGACTAATAAATCAATTCATTACTAATATCACAGTTTGGGACAATGTTCCCCCTGCCTGTGACTACTTGGTAAGACACTGGAGATATTTCAGCATTTACTAAAACTCTATCTTAACAGAATGTGCCTCTCACATTTTGGAAATATCTGTTTGGCCCAGTGCATATTTTTTTCTTCCTTGTGACTAACATTCTACTTTTTTGGTTATGTAGCATATAAATAATAAATCTGGAAGTGTTTCATTAAAAAAATTCCAGATCTCAAACATAATCAGTAATCCTCAAAAGGTAGAGAAATGTTTGAATTCCTCAAATGAAAAGTATAAGAACTCAGAGATCAGGGCATCATTTTAAAAAAAAAGTATTTTTAGACAAATCATTTTCTGAGAGACTTAAAACAACAACAACAAGAAGCCATCAGTCATGCAAGGCACACCCCTTCGCTTGTAGTCCATTTTTATCATACCAATCTCCCTTGTAAATTTGAGGTTATTCATAAATATTTTCCTTCCAAACTGTGGGAAATAAGTCATGAGTAACTTTGGCTCTTTGATAAAGTTAGGTTAGGGAACTGCTTATCATTGAAACAAAGAGCACAAAAGCAGTTCAGTGGGGGGGCTCCGACAAAACCCTGGCAGCCAGGCGGTGCTCTCTTGTTCTCAGGCGTTCTAGGGAGCAGCGGAGGGACAGACAGCCCGCACAAGACATGTGCAAGGTTCTTTTTCCCACCCTTCAGAGCTGATAAGTCTCTGATCATTCAGAAAAGGATTTGTTTTGCAAGAACCCAAAGTGTCCCCAAGAACAACGTATACACATGGTAGGACTTGCTGTCTGTTGAATACACCCAGATGGACACTGCTGTTTGTCTTATGGTCATATCCCCACAGATTTGACCTCATCTTAGTGGACACTATTAAAAGATTATCCTGTTATTAAGAATTTCCATTGCATCAAATTGTAAATATTAGTAACATTTCTCTACAGGGAAAATGATGTAAGAACAGGGCAAGACTGTGTTGACCCCAGGCAAATCACACAGATAGGTATGTGATTATGAAACTCATCTGCTGATTAGTAAAGCCCAGTGGTATATGGAGCTCTGGGGCAGACACTTTCCCACTAGCTCTTGAAGGAAGAGTTTGGGCTCCTATGAAGCCATGGATGGAAGTTTTATTTGACTCTGTTGCCTTGGTACCGAGGTGGTTATTTTGAAAAAGGCTAAGGAGGAGAACTTGTATAGAGCAGGATGGCAGGATGATGAAATGATGGGATGGGAGGGGAATGCAATCAACAGGGGCTAACTCAAGCTCCATTTTCTTATTTACTTTTATAAATGGGGAGCACAGGGTTTCTTTCTTTTTTTTTAGGGTTAGGATTAGGGTTAGGAAGTTGAATAATGCTCATAGAAAATTTAAAACTGCGGAGGAAGGGCTGTTAAGTGATTTGAGAATCAAGATATTAAGAAATGATCCTCACAGGCTCACGGGAACTTTTTTATTTTTTAAATATTGTCAGAAAAGGTACTTGAAAAAGCAACTAAGGAAGAAAATTCTAGTCAGAGAGGACCGGGAAAAGGACCCCAATAGTTTGGCAAACTAGATGAAATTAAGTTTCATTTCTGACTTGCACATACTTTAAAAACAAATGATTATATTTTAATTGTTCTAAAAAATAAATTACAAATGTAGTACGTCATCAATGAAAGTCAAGCCAGGCAGATGTATGTAAAATAAAAAGGCAAATCTCCTTCCTTCTTTGAAATACTATTATCTATCTTTCAAAATTTCTAAGATAACTATATATGTGTGTGTTTTGGACTAGGGGCTAATTGTATCTGTTCTGCCACTTTTTTTCACTTAAGAATGTTTTATAGATGTCTTTATACTCCTTCTCTTAAAAATTCACTGTCTCTTTTTTTAAAATAAAGTGAAATGGAAATCCTATATCTGATATATTTAAAATATTTTCTTATCATCATGTTATCTGAGATAACATTCCACTGACTAGGGTAAGATATTATAGGTAACAAGGTAAAAGACATACGAGAGATGAAAAAGCAGATTTCATAACAGTATGTTTAGTATAATTCCAATTATATAAAATGTTCATATATACATAGAAAATGGTTACAGCCTGAACACTAAAATGAGAATTAATGGCTGTTATCCCAGAATGGTTGGAGTACAGGTGTTTCTTCTTATTGTGCTTTTTCTGTATTTTCAATCATGAGCTTTTATTACTTTTAAAATCAGTTAAAGAGTAAATGTAACATAAAAATTGCCATGCGCCCAATGAAAAAAAGGTCATGTCCAAAGTCTACAGAAGTGAATACCTTGCAATTAGCTTTCACTCCATTCCAAAACTCCAGAGTAATAGAGTAGATGTCATTTGATTTTTTTTCTTTTTTTTTTTTTTTTAAGACAGAGTCTCACTTTGTCATACTTGGTAGTGTGCCAGTACGTTATAGCCCACAGCAACCTCAAACTCTTAGGCTTAAACTATTCTGTTGCCTCTGCCTCCCAAGTAGCTGGGAATATAGGTGCCCACCACAATGGCTGGCTATTTTTCAGAGACAGAGTCTTGCTCTTGCTCAGGCTGGTCTTGAACTCATGAGCTCAGGCAGTCCAACTGCCTTGGCCTCATAAGTGCTGGGATTAGAGACATGAGCCACCATGCCTGGCTCTTTTGATTTTGTTAATTTAAGGAATTAGACGTAAGTTCATTTATTATGAGAAAGTAATCTTTAGCATTATTGAAAGAATTGATCAAGGTGGTGCCTATGCTCAGTGAGTAGCGCACTGGCCCCATATACCCAGAGTAGCGGCTTTGAACCTGGCCTCAGCCAAATTGCAACAAAAAAATAGGTGGGCGTTGTGGCGAGCACCTGTAGTCCCAGCTACTCAGGAGGCTGAGGCAAGAGAATCACCTAAGCTCAAGAGCTGGAGGTTGCTGTGAGCTGTGATGCCACGGCAGTCTACCAAGGGTGATAAAGTGAGACTCTGTCTCAAAAAAAAGAAAAAGAAAAAAAGAGTTGATCAAGAAATGAGACAAGAATCAGGAGATCATATTCCTTTATTACATACATGAAATATAAAAACAAATTAACAATGCAATATATATATATTTTTGCAAGTCCACAGGACCTCAGGAAAAGAATATGTTCTATATGTGAAGTTAATTATATGGCACTGTGTTCATGTTTTGTATATTCAAGTACAGAAGAAACTGTATATTTAATGGTTATACACAGGTACAGAAGAGGAATAATAATGAAAAACTGTAATTGGTGAACTATCACATACATTGTGTTAAAAAAGGGGTAAATATGATGACCATATATTGTTAAGAAAGACAAGGAAGAAAATTGTTTTGATGTTTTCAGGCTTAAATACTAAACACAAAAATATAACAAATTCTGTCTCTACAATAATTTTTTAAGTGTATACAAGTGCATTGCAAATAATAAATGAACTTTTTAAAATTTAAAGTCTATTTCCCCTTTTCCAAGCATATTTCTACACTTATGATTTTTTTCTCTTATTTTAAAGTCTCTTCTTGTTTAGTTGTATAAAAAGTTTCATCATGGCTGGTATCCTAGAATCTAACTTCTAGCCCCAAGCTGAGACTTCATGCAAATTCTCCTTTCAGGTTGCATTCACATACTTTCTCCCAAGTGTTTGGAATTAAATAACACAACTTGCGTTATGTGGTCATTTTCGTGCATGTGTAGTGGTAGTGCTTCTGTTTCAGTAGGTTTTCTCGCACAGCGTTTTCTTTTCTGTCAACAGCAGTCTCCCAACTTTCACGACGCACGGGGTAGGTAGTAAAGTGCTTTATACAAGGAAACACTATGTACACGTGGAGAGGTTCCATTTAACACTCCACAGCCTAAAGTTCATACATAACACACAAGAAAAGGCTCTTTTTAAGAAACACCTTTCCCGATAGTAGTGTTGGGGATCACTTAAAATCTTATTAATTACTTTCAGTAGCATCAAATCTAAGTAAGCTGGAAGGAGTCCTTGTTAGAGGCACTGACTGCCCATAACAGATTACTGCTAAATATCATGCTGCTATGAAAATATTCTTAATAGTTATGAATTTCAGAAGCAGTCCCATAGAAAACAGATATCAGTGTAGAGGTTTTCATTCCTTTTTATGAAGTGAAACTATATTTAAACATGGGCCCAGAAGACTTAAGTTAGACAAGGCCCATCCGTTGGAACATTTCTATACATTTTGGCACTTAAAAAAATTCCAGTTAAATTTTGAGGTCTCCTTTCCATTAAGTTTGTGTTTTGTACATAGAGAAGTGCCCTGATGTGCTGTACACCTTTATTGCTACTTGCACTCTCTTTTTAAAATATCCATGACTTTTCTTCCAAGTGATGGTTTCCAGTGCTGGACGAAGCTTTTCATATTCACGACTAGTTTACCTGTTCTTACATCCTCATGTCCTGCTACAAGGTATTCCAAACCTAAAAGAAAACAAAATTAGGGGCAATAGAATGTCGCACAACACTGAAGGGAGAGAAGCGACCCCAGCAGATTTATATATTTGTGGTTGAAATAGGTTGCCATTTAGTAAACATTTACTGTGTGCTAAGTACTTTACATGTACTATTCCATTTAATCTTGAAAATAACCCTGAAAGGAGGTATTTTTCTTCCTTCTTATTTTACAAATGAGAATACTGAGACTCAGCAAGATTAAGAAACTTGTTCACTGTCTGTCTGTAAGTAGCAGCACCCTGACTTAAACTCAGATCTGTCTGATTCTAGAACCTTTGCCTGGTATTATACACCACTCTCTATGGTAAAGAAGTGAAACTTCGAAGGGCACTTGCCATACTGCTACAAATTGGTATTATTATTATTATTATTTTTTTTTTTTTGAGACAGAGCCTCAAGCTTTCACTCTGGGTACAGTGCTGTGGCATCACAGCTCATAGCAACCTCCAATTCCTGAGCTCAAGCAATTCTCCTGCCTCCGCCTCCCAAGTAGCTGGGACTACAGATGCCCATCCGGCATTTTTTGGTTGCAGCCATCATTGATGTTTGGCAGGCCTAGTCTGGATTTGAACCCACCGGCTCAGGTGTATGTGGCTGGCGCCTTAGCCACTTGAGACACAGGTGCCAAGCCTCCATTGTTATTTCTGCTGTAATCTTAGCACCTCATTCTTTGCCTGGTAAAGTGTTTGTTCTTAATACCTATTTGTTAAATAAATGAACAATCTGTGTCACACTGTGGACTCCATTAAGGGAAATGTTTAGTTGTTTACAATTATGAATTTGCGTATTAATTTTTTCTTTCTTTTTTTTTTTTTTTTTGTAGAGACAGAGTCTCACTTTATCGCCCTGGGTAGAGTGCCGTGGCATCACACTGCTCACAGCAACCTCCAGCTTTTGGGCTTAAGCGATTCTCTTGCCTCAGCCTCCCTAGTAGCTGGGACTACAGGCGCCCG
>CAUYON010012474.1:0-33029 GCA_963573935.1 Arctocebus calabarensis | reverse complement strand
TTTTTAGACACAACTATTAGCACATTGAGAGGGAAGCAAAAGTTATTGTCTATTTAAAACTGCAAGCAGTTACTCTCTTACCTCCCTCATCACCTAAACACTCTGGCTCCCAGGAACAGCCTTATAGAGAGAGGGAGTATTATATTGGGAGGGAAATGTTACTGAACTATTGACTGAAAGTAAGTTTAGATAAAATTAAAATACAGCTTTTTTTTTCCTTATGGGCATTTGTTGTGGACATCAACATAACTAGGTATTGCATTGCTATCAGCGGATATAGACACTTAGTTCTTTTTTAGAAAATAAATAACATTTTAAATTTTTATGTAAAAAAAAAAAAGAAAAATTAAATATATGCAAAATACAAACCTTCCTGATAGGTCCATTGGGCTGTTTTTCAAAAGAAAAAGCCATGTTATCATTTGAGGATTATGGAACTAACAAAACCAATGAGGAGCATATTCACCAGAAATAATTCTTTAGACTAAAGAAAGACCTGACTCATGTTTGGGGCACAGTAAACAATTGAAGCATATATATTTGCAGTATCTAGAAATGCCTCTATTCATCAAACCGTTTTGGTACATTAGCTTACTGCCAATTAAAGTTATTACCTTAATTTATTTAATCAAAATATTGACTCTATTCTCATGCTGCAAATAACTTGGGACATGATTTGGATCTTAATTTCTTTTTAACCACTGAAAGCTAAACAATGTCATGTTCATCCTTTTCATCGTTTTCACCATTAAAGTATTACTGTTCTTACAGTATTTTATTTTAGTTTATAAATTTTATTACAAATCTTTGTTTCCATTTTTTTCAAGCTGAAAGCTTGCAATTTACTTAATTAAAATTATATAACAGAATTTCCAGATTAAGAAGTTAAGTTACCCAGTTGTTCTGTAAAGCAGTCACCCTTCAACATGAAGGATGCGGCAGCAAATTATCCAGATGTTTGGCTATATTGGTTTTCTATTGCTGAGTAACAAATTGCTATAAATATAGCAACTTAAGACAGCATCTCTCTCTTTTTTTTTTTCATCTCCTAGTTCTTTATTCAGAAATCCAGGATGACAGAGCTGAGCAATCTGCTGAGGGTTTCAGACTCAGGGGTGAAATTAAGGGATTGGTCAGCTGTGTTCTTCTCTTGGGCTCAGGGTCATTTCACAAGTTCAGTCCTACCACCATTGGAAGAATTTAGTTTCTTATAATTATTAAAATGGAAATCCCTGTTTTCTTGCTAGCTGTTGGCTATGGCCTCCTGTGACCTCCTTGGGACTACTCTTAGGTTCTTGCCCATTGGTCATCTCCATTGCAGCCATGGAGAACCTCCTGTCTTACATTTCTCATTTCTCTGACTTCCTCTTTTGCTTCTAGCAAAAGAAAGGCTTGTGCTTTTATAGGGTTCGCATGATTAGGTTAGACAACCCCCCCTCCCCCAGTTATCTTAAGGTCAACTGATTAGTAGCCTTAATCACATCTACAATGTAGATGGAAATGGAATCCCATGTAATGTAATATAAACTCATGGAGTAACACCAGTTACTTAAAGTCTGAAAGTAATAGAGGCCATCTCAGAATTCTGCATCGGCCAAGATATCTAATTTTCCTGTCTATAAATTTCAACAACGGAAAGAGTATTAAAAAGGAAAGACTATTTAGGTGCTTTTTAATTTTATATTTAAATGACAACAAAAAAATAACAGCCATAAAATGAGGTAACATGTTGCCTTTTTAGGAATTGGAATATAGCAATCAGAACTGATAATGACTGCAAAGGCTTAGAAGGGGTGCTGAGAGTTTTAGCACTTGAGAAATGAAGAACTACAAGGCAAAATGAAGAAACGGCCATGAAATTGAGAAGTTATGAGAAGTAATCCTTATCAATATGATATAGAATAAATGTCATGGTAGATATAGAAATCAGAGGCCATGAAGGTGTTTCCACTTAAGGGGCACAATGTTACAGTGTATGGACTACCTCTTGGGGATGGGACGCAATTATAAGGGGAACTTTACCTAACAGATACGCACAGTGTAACCTAATTCTTTGTACCCTCAATTAACATGCAACAATAAAAAAAATTAAAAATAAAATTAAAAAAAGAAAAGAAATCAGAGGCCATGTAATTTCCCTGTGCATCAGTCGACTTGAACATCTTAGTTTACTGCAGATGAAAGCTGAATGCTCAATGTTTGTGCCACGGCCTATCCACAGCTTCCTGCCGGCTGCTCCTGGGGAGTGTGCTACTCAGTGCTCACCTTGCCCCTACACTCTTTAAGGAAGTTTCTAGGAGGAAGAAAAGATAGGGAAGGGATTTAAAAAAACAGACAAACTTGAGAGGTGATCTTTTGTTTTTCTTTTCTGTAAATGAGAATTTGTAGATAGAGTGGGCAGAACCATTGTGACCTGAGTGGACAGGGGCAGGAGCGTGTCAAAGTAGAAAGAAATAGACTGAAGATGTCAGAAACAGACGAGAAGTTCCCAGAGAATGGAAGGGGAGATGGAATTAAGAGAAAGTTCCTGAATGGTAGAAAGGGGATAGAATGAAAAGCATGTACAAGTCCATTTAATATAGAAAGGGAGGACCTTAGTTCTCTGAAATGTTGGAAAAGGACAGAAAATGAGTACTGAATTCAGGTGAGAGATATTAATCAGAAAGCCATTTCATGTAAGGCTTCTACTCTGTCATTTCAAAGTGGAGCTTCTGTGTGTGTGTGTGTTTCTTCTTTGGAAAGTGAGGAAAAATAGTAAGACAAATAGAACATAGCCCAAATAATATTTATGAATGTCAAATGATACAATGCATGCCTTGAATAGGACATACCATGTTATAAATGCTCAGAAATGTTAGGGTTTTTTTTAAAGTATCATTGCCATTATTATTTTCTATTGATAGTAAAGAAAAGTGAGGTAAAGTTACAAACTTAGAAGTAATATAAAGACTTTAAATAACTTATTGAATACTGTTATTGCTGAAAAGCATCAAAACCCCCGTAGAAGTAAATGGCGTTACTGATGGATCATCCAGACAACCTGGCTGAACTTTTTTTCTAATAATGCTTGATGGCCCAGAAAGTATAGAGAACACAATGGATATCAAGGTTTATGAAATGTCAGAGACTGGCACTCTGGGGACCTGTTCTCATGAGGGCACATACCAAATTCAAGGGGAGTTAGAAAGTTTAAGGGGTTGGATGATAACAGATGTGTCAGAGGGGAAATCATGGCAGGGTTTCAAGTCTCAAAGATTCACCGGTACTTCACTTTGGAAAGCCAAAGTCACGGACTTGGCCGTCTCTAAACCTTCTTCTCAATGGGAGAGGTTTTAAAAACTTATATTTATGCCTATACACATATATGTGTGTATGTATACATATACTTTTTACTTAAAAAAAAGCCGTATTGTAGAAAGAACTCTGTTCTCTAAGCCAAAAATACCTGATTTTGAACCTGGAGTCCATTGAGACAATTTCAGGCTTAACTTCAGGTTAGTCTCATCTTCACAAGCTATGGCTTACTTTCTTTTACAAAAAGGGAAGATTTGTCATAACTCTTTCAAAGATCAGATGAAATAAAAGATATAAAAATACAAACTATAATGTATAAATATTCTGAACTACAAAGTGATCTACATTAAATCATTGTTGCTATTTATTTGAGTCCATTTCTCAGATTTCAAGTATTTGTTGGGCACAGAAAATTTTGAATTTGGATTCTACTGTTGCACAGCCAGGTTTAACAACATATCCTATACTTTGCTGATGTATTAGGCAAGGAAAAAAAAATCAATCCAATCATCCACAATATGATTTGGATGCCTTCATGCCAGGGAACTCTTGATAAATTAAAAGCCTGGCTTGCTAGGAACAACATCATGACTGATGTCATTTATAACCAAGATCTTTTGCAACCCTACACTTATCAGGAAAAGCCTCCATTGCTGTAGAAAGGAGATGGGGAGAAAAGTTAACCTGAGTTTAATCACAAGAAACTACTAGGAGTTAACCACCATGCCAAGGAATACCCAGCCCTTGTTTCTCTGCTTTCCTTAGCTGAAGGATCATTTACAGCCCTAGCAGGTTTGCATTCTGATCGTAGGCAAAGCTTTCACCTGGGTGAACTCTGATGCAAACCTCTAATTCAGGGATGCTAAAATCACCATGGTAACAAGAGGAACTCAGCTGGCTTCTTATTCATTCAGTGTATCCTAGATAAAGGTGCTCACTCCAGGAGGCATAAACAATGTCTGTTAATTTTGAGCTTTTATTTATGAATCAAAGGGTAATGTGAATGCACAACCTCTGAAAGGGATCTGATCAATTCCCGGTCTCTGGGTGCACGTGGTAACTAAGAAATTAGCAAGAGTAGACTCCCCCTACTCTGAGAAACTAAATCTGAGAAACTAAATCTGAGTTGGCAACCTGAGGTGTGAGGTTGGAAATTGCGGAGTCGAAATCTGACAGTGTTCTATAGGCCTGCAGCTCTAACCTGCCTCGTTGAACTTACACAAAGAAAGTAAGGGGGGATGTGTGTGAACTCCCACTCTAGGGTCAAGAAGAAGAGGAAATGAGAGTAATGTAGATTTGTCTACATTTTTATAAAAAAGAAGTCTTACAGTGCAATCCTAGTTCTCTCTGTCTTTTAATAATAAACCATTGACTATTTTTAAGAGCTTTGGAACCCTTCTTTACTTCTTTCTCCATGTGGCCTATTTTGCCACTCCCTTCATTTTCCTTAATGTGTTCTCCTAAGTGCCAGTTTAAAGCCAAAAGTACCCCTCGCATTTTACCATCATGACTGACTCCAGGATTCCATTAGATAAAACAGGTAACAACTGAGTTCTGTGGCTCTCAACCTGTGTACTTTAAAAAAATATTCCTGCTTTGGTTCTCTCTGCAGGACTTCAGATTTCACTGGCGCCTTTGTGTTCTGAGACTTTTTAGCTACCAGGTGACCCTACTATGCAAACAAGGGTGAGAAAGACAGTTTTATTGTCTCCTCTTCCCCTTCCTTAAATCCACTGACCTCAACATCACTTCTACTCAGGCAACTCACTTTTAAGGCCACACCTAAATGTTGTCATCAGCCAGAACTGCCCCACCTACCTTCAGAGTCTCAAACTCACAAACTCCACACTCTCAACGCTGCTCCCTTTCCTTCCAGCTCCTCTTCTTGTTTAAAGATCCGTTAATCTGATCTTTCTTGCTGAGTCCTCCCTTGTTATTCTGCTATATTCAAATAGGAAAATGACAGGCCAGGATTCACCCACCTGTGAGATGTCTCCGTGTTTACCCAGGTGTTTAGCAATTCACCTCTCTAGACTCAACTGGAGGAAGCCTTTAATCTGCCCCAAAGCCTGTTTGTTTCATTAGCCAGACTCCTGTCGATTTCTCCCAAATTAAACCCCCTTCTCTCTGTCACGTGGAAGTTTGCATCCTTTTCCTGTTTGATTCGGAAACGCGCACCTGTGCCTTGAATCCGCCCACTGCAGCCTGTTCACTTAATGTGTTCCTTCTCCTGCCCCTCCTCTTGCATCAACAGCCCTCCCATGGGCTCGGTCTTTAACATGCTCAAAATTCTCCCCTCATAAAAGAGAACAACACAAAAGAAGGCAAAAAACTAATTTTCATTAGTCCTACATAGCCTGCTGCCTTTCTCCCCTTCTCAGCCAAAGGATTTTACATTCTTACTCTCAAATTTTGCATTTTCCCACCCCAAGAGAACTGACATTTTTAGTGCTAAATCCAGATGACTTTTTTTTCGTCTCTATTTTCCTCCGATTCGCCTCAGTGTTTGAAGAGTGTTGACCACTCTCTATACTTAAAACAGTCTCTTCCTCCATCAGCTCCTAGCCATCTGCCTGCAATTTGTCAGTCTTCTTTGAGGTTTCTCGATCCTCTGCCCACTCTGTAATGATAGTGTTCTTCTGTGTTTTGTCCCCAGCCCTGTCTGTTCTTACCCTCTATTTTAGAGGTGTTCAACTATGGCCGTGTTTCAGAATCACTTGCAAAGCCTTTGAAAACACAGCCTCATTGGGAAGTGAACTTCCCAGCCTCCAGCTTGATCATCTGAATTAGAATTTCTAGGGAGTGGAGCCCGGGCACTTACGTTGTTTGGAAATTCCACAGATGACTCTGATGTGTTCACATGAGAACCAGCGTGGTGATCTAACTCACACCCATGCCTTCACAGGCTTCCCTGACAGCTGCCGGTCCAAGCACCTCCCGGATCCCCGAGCCCCTAGGCTTTTTATTCTAGATATGCCTGCAAGGCTGTCCCAATGCAGTGCGTCTCATCCTGCCTCCCTGCCTTCCCGTCACATCCAGTGTGCGCCTCCTTCTGCATCCCTGTCTTCTTAGATGACATTGGACTTCACCAAGTTTTATGAGCCAGAGATTTGTTCAACACTTTTCAATTGTCTTCTCTATTTTATGCCTCATGTACAATCAATTTTCAAGTCTTTTCAGTTCCATCTCTAGTAGTTTTCAAAGTCTTCCACCGTTTTCTCTTGACATAGGTACTACTCTGGGCTCAGTCATTGCCTTAGTCCCTTGTATATTGCTACAACAGAATACCTGAGATGAGGCATATATAATAAACAGAAATTTATTTCCCGTAGTTCTGGAGGCTGGGAAGTTCACTTCCCAAGATAAGATGCCATTATCTTTAGAGGGCCTTCTTTCTGTGAAGGGGTGACAGGGCAAGAGGGGGCTGACCTTGCCCTTTTATAAGGGTACCAACTCTATCCCTCATGGCCTAATCACCTATTAAATGTCCCACCTCTGAATCCTGTTACAATGCCAAGCAGCCACCGTCATCTCTCTTCTGAAATACTATCACCACCTGCTAACAGTATCCTCTGCTTTCAGTTTGGTTCACCTCATCCATCTGTTCCTTACACAGCACTCAGTATATTTCTTTCTAAAGGGTAAATATGATTACATATATTTCCTGCTTACGACCTTTCAGTAACTATCTGTTGCTTTCAGAATAAAGAAGAAAGTGTGAGATGGCTCTCATGCCCATCAGGGTCTGACCCTGTTCTCTTCTCTTGGGCTCTTTCTTGTATTCTACACGGTTTTGATCACAATTCCCTGAATGTTCATCATCTCATCTCCTCTTGTCTCTGGGGCTTTGTTGCCCCCTTTGCCTAGAATGCCCTCTTTCCCTTGGCTCAGGTCTCCCAGTTTTCATCGGTGCCAGGTAACCCCTCTTTTTTCCAGTACTCATATCATCTGCCTAATAATTGTCCTCATGGAAACGGTGAGTAAAATGATAGTTACCAGAGGCTGGGGAGGGTAGCAGGGGAGGAAGGGGATGAAATAGGGATGGTTAGTGGGTACAAAAATGTAGTTAAATAGTTATATAAAATGAACAGTATTTTATAGCACCATAAAGTGACGATAGCCAACAATAAATTATGGTACATGTATACTTTAAAATAACTAAAAGAGAGGAATTGGAATGTTCTAAACACAAATCATTGGTAAATGCTTGAGGTGATAGATATCCCAATTATGCAGATTTGATTAATTCCCTTTGTATGCCTGCATCAAAACGTCACAGATTCCCTACAAATGTGATACCACTATTATATATCCGTAATAATTACAAATAAATTTATAAAAAAGAATCTTTAGGTTTAAGACAGCTTCATATATATTTTATATCATGTACCATACTGTGTCCTATGCACTGATTTACTTCTTTCTACCTCCTGACTTCTTATTCCTTGAACACAGATACTTTTATTCATTGAGGAATGATCTTTTAACATGTCAAATAACAAACTCTCAATGATTATTAAAGAAATGAAAAGAAATATACAGAAATTTTAGCAAAACAAATCAAAAAACAATGATAAAGGAAATATATCTTTATATATATATATATATATATTTTTTTTTTTTATATACGTATCTTTTTTCCAAGAGACAGAGTCCCACTTTGTTACCCTCAGTAGAGTGCTGTGGCATCACAGCTCACAGCATCCTCTAGCTCTTGGGCTTAGGCGATTCTTTTGCCTCATCCTCCCAAGTAGCTGGGGACTACAGGACCAGCTAATTTTTTGTTCACAGTTTGGCCGGGGCCAGGTTTGAACTTGCCACCCTTGGTGTATGGGGCCAGCGCCCTTCTCACTGAGCCACTCACAGGCGCCGCCCAAAGGGAAAAAAGTCTTAAAAATGGATGTTCAATAGCTCAAGAGCTGCAAATGGACAGAGCTGACTGACCAAGAAAAAGGACATTGCTTAGTGAAAAGCATTTGGGTGGGATGGTGAGAGTTGAAGGCAGATTGCAGGGAACTGAGGAATGACTATTGTATGAATTCTCAGCGGCTCTGCTGTAACAAAGTATCATAAACTGAGTGGTTAAGGCAGAACGGTATTATCTCACAGCCAGGAAGTGACAGGTCCAAGATGATGGTGTTGGCAGGGCCACGTGCCCTCCGCAGCAGCAAGGGGAGGAGCTGTGCCAGGCTCTGCTAGCTCGGCTCGTTCCCTTGCCTCCAGCCCCAGAACTCCCGTCGTCGCGTGGTTCCCTCCTGTGTGCATGTTTGTGGTTCCCTCCTGTGTGCATGTTTGTCTTTTCCCATGTGCTCTTTTTTGAAAGCACAGCAGGCATGTTGGATTACAGCCCATTCTACTCCAACATCTCCTCATCGTAGCCTAACTAATTATACCTGCAACAGGGTATTTCCAAATCAGGTCACATCCTCAGGTACTAGGGGTTAGGACCTCGGCATGTGAAGTCTGGGGAGACGGAAGTCAATCCATAGCAAGTGTGAATGAATGAGGGATTGTGGGACTCGTGGATTTATTCCTGGTGCTATTATTGCCAGACATTCATAGATCAATATTAGCTGTTAATCCCCTTTTCAGGAGTCCTCATTGTAGCATAATGCTTACAGTGGTATTCATGTACAAGAAGTAAATCAATGACATTCGGTATCTAGGCCTACCACAATGATTTCTCGATTAAGCTCCGCAAGGGTGGAGGAGGGCAATGACATAGACTCTCAGCCATGGCACTCTCTTTACCCAATGTGTCCACAGGCAAAGCAAGGTTTCAAACCACCTATCTAAAATAAGGCACATCAGCATGTGGGAGGGTATATTTTGAGTCATATAGCACTGACAGCAAATAAAAGATGATCTCTATCCTCAGTACTTGTAGACAAGAAAAACTTTTAACTTATAAGAAGAAAATGACAAAAAGTTAAAAATCATATGTAAACTTATTATCTAATATTTAACATCTTGGATGATATAGCATTGTTAGGTCTAAGTAAGACACTAAGTTAAATCCTTGATTACCTTCTGTAATATAAATATTACTATTATGTATATTCCAACTAAGACAGTGCTATATATGTACAATATAAATATGTATATATTGAGTGTGTGTATCTCCTTCCCTCTTGAAATGAGTAAAATAGGGTGGGGGGAGAGAAGAATTATAGTCTCCATGGGAGCAACTTTATACCAAAAAACACAGAGGAAATTCTATTTGGAACTTTTTAGAGTATAAAATGTTAGCACTTTGCTCTTATTCTCATGGATAAGTTTGAAAAGACCAAAGCCTCGTCACACCATTTGGGATCATCAGTAGGGAACACAGTGCTATCGACGAGACAGGAACGTGGTGGCTCGGAAAATGTTTTTTTGTAGCTAAAAGTCAAGATGAGTTGCCAGTTTGGAACGCTTCTCCAGCGTATTTATCATAGTCATAATTTCTAATGGTTTGAGGAGTCACAGATCTGACCACATCAATTCTTGGCTCATTTTCAAAATGGAAAGAAAGTGCTGAAACGCCAAAATACTGGGCTGGAGTCTTTAAAATGTTAAAACTGGAAAACAACTCATTTGTACACAAAGTGAAATGAGAATCAAATTGATGGAAATGGCTGCATTTTTGAAGTTCCATTGTAAATCACAATCTCACATATTGATTTTCTTAAAAAACCAGCGTGTTTGGAAATGGCTTGCATTTGCGCTGAAAGTGAAAAGATGTTTGCGTTTGGTTTTGCTCTTGAGACAGGTCGTAGGTACTTACATAAAATGTATTTACTATGGTATATTACTGAACATACTGGAAACTACGTATACTTTGCTACAAGATAGTCCTGTTTTAGTTGAAACTCATTTCCATTTACCTAACTGGCTAGTGAACAGTGTAAGATGGGCAGTAAAAAGAATTTTGAAGTTTCAAGGGTCGCATTCAAAATAAGCCCTATAGTAAAATCAGGAGGTCAGACTATACCCCAGCTCACAGAAACTGAAATGGGAACTGGAATGTTGAAAGGCTTCTCTACCCCACAACTCAGGAGATGTGAAAATTGGGGACAGGGGACCAAATGTGGATCCTTCGGGCACTCTTGCATTGGACATGCTCACTGAATCTCTGTACGTCCACTAAATATCTGGAAAATGTTGAGGGGTCAGCAAAAGACATATGACTCTTTGCCACAACTCTTTTTCGTTGATGCTTCATAGCTGTGAGTGTTTCATGGGAAACTTAATCCATGTGCCAGAGATTCATTTACACTAGACTTATCAAAATGACACGGGGAGGTATTGGATGTCCAAGCAACCCGAAAGTTTGCGTCCATTTAAGGCTTTTATCTCTGAACCAGAAAATCATAGTGAAATAGGACTTCTTTGATTTAAAATGTACTGGGGGGGCGGGTGTCAACTTCATTATTTTTAATATGTCCTAAGAAATCTAACCTTCTAACCTTAAAATGCTGATCTAACATATATGTGTATACTAATGACATCCAGGTAAAGAGTGCGGGGCTACAATGAAAATGTTCAACATTAAAAATATACCCCTTTTGAATAACTCAATTTGAATAAAAGCACAGTGGCCAGGGGATGTGTTAAGTTAAAGAAAAATGGCTTCCTAGTGGCTGAAAAATAACTGGTGCTTTAAAAATTTTCACCCATGAAAGTAAAATCATGCTCCATTAACCCTTTGGTGTTGTGTGATATTCTGTAGTTTTAAAAAATGCTTCAAAATACCTAATCTCATCTGATTAGGTAAAGAGGACCGATGTAACTATCTCCATTTGGAAAAGTGGAAAGGGAATTACAAGGAACTTTGGACATTGATGCCTTAGCTGCCGTAACATTCACTGTGTTATATGCCGAGCTATGATTGTGCATGATATTAAAAGCAATGCTGAATATGTCTACATAGGACAATTACATTTTTTATTTTCACTTTGGTCATAATTGTAAGAAACCCTTGATTTTGATTTTAGTTTAAAAGAAAACCCACAAAATCATAATTCCTATCACAACACAAAGCTTGAATAATATAATTGGCATAAACTTCAGTTTGCATTTTTATCCAAAAATAAGATGCTTACTCTAGCATGGTTTTCTTCCTTCCTAATTTGACATATTTACATTTTAAAAGGATCTGTTCCTAGGAGGCTAATCTAAATGCAGAGTGTTCTTTGAACCTAGAATGTGCCCCATGGTCAGGTCTTCAGGGCAGAAACTAAGAAATGGCCAGCACTCACTTAAATTATTGAGTTGCCTGGAAATAAGTTTAATTTTCTATAATATGCCACAAAATATGAATGGAGACTATCTTCCCCCTTAATATGCAAACTCTAAATCAAGTTATTCACTTAGAAAATTGAGCCAAAGATTAAAATGATTTCTATTGTACAACAAACCAACCTCATTTAATGATTACCTTAATGTTATTTAATTTTGGCTCAATGATATATAATCAATCCATCTTGCAGATGTCATAATTTCTTCTTTTTTCTCTCATAAATTGCTTTATTCTCTAAAATATGCAAATTGAATGTTAATCCCAATGAAAGTGGAGTTGTGTGACTCTTATGACCAAATAAAAATTACAAAGCGAGTGTCTGTACTTATGCTCAGCAGCCTTCAGAGAAGAAAACCCCTCTTCACCAGGGCTTCTGGGAAGCTCGCTCTTCTTCTGGTTTCGTTCTGCTTCTTTTGGTTGCTCTGTATTTTCCCTCACTGCTTCTGCCCCCAGTTCCAGTCCAATCAGCAAATCCATCCAGCTCTCTTACAAAGTGTGACCTACAATCTGACAGTTTCTCTTCACTACCATTGCTACCAGCACTGGTCTCCGTCACCCACCCTCATCTCCTGGCCCCCTGCACCACCTCCTGACCACGTCCCCACTGCTTTCTGTTCTCCACACATCAGCAGAGTGAGCTACCCAAGTCATGTCAGAGCACTCCTTTGCCCAGAACACTTCAAGAACTTCTGATGTCCCTCCAGTGAAAATGAAAATCCTTGCAATTGCCTCCACCTGTGGGTCCCTGGTACCTCATATGTGGGTCCCACTACTCCTGCTCTGGTCAGTCACACTGGTCCCCTTCTCTCCCCCAACTTTCCAAGCACAGGTCTGCTCCTGGAACTTTGTGCTTTTATTCTTTAACAAGAACTTACATCCCCCTGACATCCCCTTGTTTTATGTTCTCACCTCTCCATTCTTTATTCAAGTGTCTTCAGAGTGAGGTCAAGCTTGTTGCTATATATATAATTATGATCACACCCCCCACCCCTGGCACTGCCCATTCCCTCTCTCCTTCTTTGCTTGTTCTTCCTAGAATCTACTGCCACATAACTATCTATAGATTGTACTTCTTCTTTTTCTTTGCCACCTCCCCCACCTCAAGTATAATGAAGGCCCCTAGTATTTTCATACTTTACTGCTGGATCCCTGGCCTCTCCTCTGGAGTTGTTGCTGGAACATGGGGGCAGTCAATAAAAATGAATGACTGATTATTGCCCATTGTCTTCTCCTTGGGTAGAAGCAAGGGATATACAACATGAACTACTGGATTATCAGACTTGCCCATATTCACATTTAAATACGATTGTCCAACTTGATTGATGGGATATATACAAACAATATAAGAATATGCATTTTTTGTTTTCTTGTGACAGTGTCTCACTCTGTTGCTCAGGCTAGGGTTCTGTGCTGTCATAGTTCACATCAACCTTGAACTTCTGGGCTCCAGCAATCCTCTTACCTCAGCCTCCTGAGTAGGCTAGGACTACAGGCATATGTGACAATACCCAGCTTTTTTTTCTATGCTTAGTAGAGATTGGGTTTCTATCTTGCTCAGGTTGGTCTTGAACTCCTGAGCTCAAGCAGTTCACCTGCCTTGGCCTCTCAGAGTGCTAGGATTACAGATGTGAGTCTCCATGCCTGGCCTCAAGAATATGCATTTTTAAGAGATTGATCAAGAACTATTTTTTCTTTCAAATCTAAAGAAAAAAACTGATGCCAATCAAGGAATTAGAATATATATCCAGTTCATTGTTTCTAGGTCATTAATGAACTTGACTGTGCTGTTGCTCTCAAGACACTAAAAATAGCTGCTATCGAACCAGAGGTCCTTCATGATCCTTGAAACTTCCCTGCATTTCTAAAGAAATATTCAGGCTTATAGGAAGAAGTTTTAATGAGACATTGTACTGTTCAGGAGAGACAAAATGATAGTTTCTGACCTCAGGGGCATGGATAAAATAATAGAGAAAAAGCTCTAGGGAAATTAGTTTTGGGAAAGTCGAATCTGGAGGCTCACTGCACATTCTAAATAGCATCAGAGTAAGAATGACGGTCTGGTGGAGTTGGTTTAGTGGTGAGGATTGGTTTGGCTGCTATATTATCAAAACTGGATTGAAAATCTTTGTAATTTTATAGAGGTATCAGGTCTACTGGCCCACAGTTCATTGGACTTTCTTTAAGTGACAAGGGCAGGAAAGTATAAGATATGAAAGAGGCCTGAGAGAAATCAGGACAATTTAAAGATTGTAATTTTAACACAACGAAGCTAAGTAATCTTACATTTATTCTTTTGTCTATCTTGATTTGATCAATCCACAAATATTTATGGAACAGCTACTGTGTACCAAGCATTGTGCTCAGGAGATTATACAACAGTGACCATAGCAGCCATGGACCCTGTCCCCACAAAGCTTGTGTCCTGGCTGAGGAGACAGACATATAGACAGACAAATGAAAACATAAAGACTGTGGTGGGTCTGAGAAAGGAACAGGGGAAGGGTGCATAAGGTTAAAGTCGCTCAACATGTTCATCACCTGAGCTGCTCGTTTCTTCCCTTCAGATGCCCAAGTCTTTTTGTACTAAATTGTAAGCCACTAAATCTTAACACAATGACTATGTGTGTCTGGTAGTAGGTGTCAGTTGAGAATCAACTAAACTGTTCTAGACTAAAACATGGCTCTTGCTGAAAGGATTTTATTTTCTTATATTTTTTTCCTGGAGAGGAGTTTTCTGGTAAAACCCAGAATATTTTCTACACAAATTCTAAAAGAGCTATACCACTTGCAAAAGGAATTTAAATTCGTAATGATCAAGGTAGAACCACGTAATTCTGCATGACACAGAGTGGATGTAGGATGGATTATTGTAACAAATAAATGATTAATAACTACTGCCAAATTAATAATAAAGAGATAGTGTAATATGTATTTAATCGCCAAGCTGGTGGCTATAACTTAGGTCACATTAAAATTAATTTTTCAATCTTAGTATCTTTATGCCTATCTTCTCCAGCATAAACTGCAGTGACTCACACACCCCCTCCCCCTTAAGTATCTCTCAGTCTCTTAGGAGAACTTCACAATTGCCCCTGCGTTGATCTGTTCCAGATGCCATTCAGTGTTAGCCTCTGCTCCACCTGTGACCTCAGGCCGTACTCATTGGTACCTTGACTGCCTAAATTGCAAACACCAGCCAGTTTGTTCTGGCTGTTAACGTTCTCTGTTCTGCGCAGGGCAGTATCAGGGCATTGTTCTCTCTTCTTGTTCTCTCTCGGGGAGTCAATAAAGTTGCTTCTTGAGCTGTCAAGCTTTGAGCTTTGAGCTTGAGCTTGAGCTTTATAATGTAATAAAACGTTCTTTCCATTGTCACACACAAACCTTTGTATTTCCAGGGTATAATTAGATTTCATATGCCAATCTGCACCATCTATCCAGAATCACTATTGTTTTCAGGAATCTCAAGCTTTGTAGCTGAGTCTGGCTATTCAGACCACATTTCCTTTTTTCACGGAGTAAATTCTTAGCGAGACTTACTTTGTGTTTTAGTGAGGATAGCCTGTATCACTCTACAACAAACAACCCCCAAATTTCAGTCGCTTAAGATAGGAAAGGCTTATTTCTTACTCAAGCAACGTGTTTGTGACAGGTTAGTATGGAAGGAGGATGGTTCTGCTCTTTACTCGGGAACACAGATGATGGAAGTTGCTACCGTCTGGAAAGTTCTCAGTCACTATGGCAGCAGAGAGGAGACTCGATACTCTAGACCTTAATGGTTTCTCCCCCAGAATTGATATGTAGTACTTCTGTTCACATTTCTTTGTCCTTTTTTGTCTTACTTCATCAAGTCATAGTTATACTCAAATTATCAAGATATATGTATATTGCATAAGTATGTATCTGTGTGAGTACATATACAAATTAGAGAGCTGGATATTGTTTCTAGTGCCGCTCACATTTTATCAGACAAAGTAAGGAAGCCAAGCCTCACCAGGAAGGGGTGGGGAAGTGCAGTCCTGCTGTAGACAGCACTAGGGGTGATGGTGCCACTGTCCTTGAGGTTTTTCTTCTGTAACCTTCTACTCTCTCCCACCAGTCCTGCCCGTCAGGACATACCTCTATATAGATGACCTCAGTCATATAGGTGGACTAATATTGACCTGTATTATTAACAGTGGTTCTTTCTGGCTCAGAACCTCTCCATAGTTCTTGACTTGGGCTGCAGTCATCTCAAAGTTCAGCTACTTCTTTAGTGACTCAAAATTGTTAGCAGGCCACAGGGCCTTGCCACACAGACCTCTCTGTAGGGCTTCTCATGATATTATAGCTTATATCCCCCAGAGAGAGAAATGGGAGAGACGGAGACAGAAACATCCCAAGACAGAAGCCACCCAAGGTCTTTTTTTCATCGTACACTGCCAAGGTCTTTTTTTTTTTTTTTAAACTAATCTTGAAAGCGACATGCTATGACTTCTGCCTGATGACCTAGCCTTGCAGAATGTGGAAGGGGACTCTACAAAGTTGCAAATACCAGGATGTCGGTAACTGGAGGCCATCCTGGAAGCTGGCTACTGCTGTCATCCAAGAAGTCTAATTCCTCTTATGCAAACCCATGGCTGCAAGGAACTGGTGTCAGAGTCTCAGCTCCAACCAAGTAACAGACCCAGGATGGAGTCACTGCAATTGAATCATCTCTTGAGGGGGTTACCTCATTTAGACTAGTGTTGGTTTTCTCTTGTAAAATTAAACAGTTCTCGTAGCATCATTTTCTATGTCCAATATCCCAGGAAGTCTATACATTTTTCCACAGAACACTTGCTTGATTTGTAATGTTTTACATGCTATTTTAGGTCCCTGTGTTTAGGTGGCTGTTGTACTTGAAATGTTAGCAGACTTTTATACATACACCAAATAAATACTTGACGGTCTTTCTTGCCCTTTCCTAGAACAGCATGACTTGTGTGAGATAAGTGTGACTTTATTTTTTTTTCTTCTGTAAAGACAGAGTAAGTATGACTTTAAATAGGCCAGGAGAGGAATTAGAAATAGTGGCATGGTGGCAGAAATCCTATATTCAAATCCATTCTTGTCAGCACTGTGTGATTCCACACATCAGCATTCTTTTGGGATTAATCAAGAAATGGTTGAAAGGTTTTAGGAGAAAAAATGGATTTCTGTAAGGGAAAGGCAGTTCCTTTTCGGAGGGAAGGAATATATATGGCCACTGTCACTGAAAATAGGGGAATGCGTGTGTTAATTTTTACCTACTCATGGTCTTATTGAGCAAAAGTAGACAGATATATTTTCCTTCTTTGTTAAATGTTCTTACAGAAATAAACCCCACAGTGCAGGAAAGTAGGTTCTCCTCCCTACCCGCTGCTGGTATTGAAAGAGTTTTATTTACTGCAATTCTAAAATCAGCTTCTTCTTATTGTACCGAGGATGTCTCTTGGGTTAATTCAGCCAAATGCTGCAGTGTTACCCGTGTGGACAGTCTGTTAGATGCACGCGGACAGCCTGATTCCGCTTCATTCCTTCTCTATTGTTTCTGTACTTGGGCTGCTTGCATCCTACCCTCTTGATCTCACACACCCTAAATTACAGTGTGCTCACTACGCGCCTGGTCTCTCCTCCTCTCCGCCCACTTCTGCCTGCCCCAGCGACATCTCACTTCACTCCCAAGAAAATCATCATCCTCCCCCCTTAGCTCACTGTGTTTACATTGCTCTGTTCTTTTCCTCTCTCATCCTTGGCAAGCTAGGGTAATCAATTTTACCTAATGACTTTCCTGGCAGCTGTAAAAAGAAAACCCAGAGCAAGTTAATAGCAGTCTAATACTGTGCTTTTTGTCATTTCTCTAAAATGCACAGAGTGATTGGCTCATTGAATTGATTTTTAATGATCTGAATGCCCAGCTGTTTCAGTGCTGCACTGCAGCAGCC
The DNA here is from genome assembly GCA_963573935.1 of Arctocebus calabarensis. Taxonomy (NCBI): domain Eukaryota; kingdom Metazoa; phylum Chordata; class Mammalia; order Primates; family Lorisidae; genus Arctocebus; species Arctocebus calabarensis. The sequence goes on along the minus strand of CAUYON010012474.1, from coordinate 15,512 downwards.
TGACAGTAAATAGGAAAGGGGGAGGGCACAGGCGCGGGGCTTACTCTGGCTCACTCTGCCAGATGAGTAAGCCTGAAGTGCTAACCAAGGGGACCAAGAGTAAGTGTCAGCTTTGCCATAGCGTATACTTGTGCATTAGCTTTTTTAAACAAAGGCAGCTAGCTATTTTAATTTTGCATATAGCAGAACTAAAACATGTTTTTGCTGAGCGTTTAGCAAGTCATTCACAGGGCTGGGAGTCTCTGCGTGTCTGTTGACATAAGCAGAACGTCAGCAAGTGCCTCCCAATATCCCCAAATAGCCTTTTGGCATCCCAGAGGTCTAGGAAAATATTGATTGATTTGTTTTTAACTCAAAGGTACTAAAACTCCCAAAGGCGTGTGAAATCAGTAAATGATAACAACAACTCACTTATTTCAATGAGAAAGACGTAGAAAAAGAACAGACAGAAATAAATATGAGGGAATGAAACAATGAAATAAAACTATAAACTTGCTGTAGGATTTATAGGTTAACTAGCTGTGTCCCTTTGAGAGACTGCTTGTGTTATGCTTTAGTTTCTGCACGGTAAGACAGACAATCTAGTGGTACTTTTTGGAGGATTAAATGAGGGAAGGCGAGTCAAGGGTTCAGCACTTACTCTGTGCAAAGCTCCTGGTCTTCACCACTCTCTCTGCTGTCTCTGCAATGGAAGCTGCTCCCGGCCAGGCCGCTGGCCAAGCGCACCCAGCACGCTGCCCTCACAGCACCATGGGCAAAGGGGGGGTTATGGCCCAGTCACAGCCACGTACTTACTCTGTCAGTCAATGAGCAAGTAAGCGACTTAACCTTTCTTGGGTCTTCAGACTCCTCATATTAATACTCACCTTATGGGGTTATTGAAAGTGTTAAAGGAATAACTTGTATAAAGCTCAGTGCAAAAAGCCTTCCACAAAAGAGACGCTTTAAACAATGTTCACTTTCCCCCCTTATTTCCAATAAGCTATTGCGTGTTTCTAAATGTTATACAGAGAGAAGCTAATTAGTTTCTTTTGCTAATTATCAATTGAATGCCTTCAGTTAATACAATGTATTCTTTTGAGAAGCTCACCTCAATTTACAATGCTAGAAATATATAGACAGTTTATACTGGCTGATCCGGGGCTTATACTGACGAAAGCACTTTCTTCTAGCACAATTTTCTGAGACTACTATAACACTCTTACCTTGAATGTATACCATCGGTCTTACATAGTACATTTCTCCCTGAACAAAGAAGGTACTATTCCTTTTTTAAATATTAGATTTTAGTTATATAAAAGTAGCCAGGTCAGACTGACATCTGTCTACGGAGTTTCTGTTTTAAAGATGAAGTTTTGTTTAATCTGTTTTATAGTCAGGTTGGATAGACAGCTCACTAGTGGGCATGCTTAAATGCAGGCCACTTTGGTCCGAATAGTGTGAGTGAAGGAGCCCAGTGATCCAGACACACTCTTTGGGAAAGTGATCCAGATACACTCTTTGTTGATGATATCAAGAGCGTGGTCTCTGAAATTAAAAGACACTGTCTCCCCTCTCCTCATTTCACATTGCAAGAAAATCTATGGATTCTATTGAGGGAAATGGGCCCAAGATTTTTAATAACAGGCATCTGAACTATTATTTATGAATATTTGTGCCCCTGGAATAAATGAGATCCATTCTGTCTGGTAATGACAGAGTTTCCTGATTTCAGAATATTGGAGAATGTCTGACAGCAAAGCAAAGTTTTGTATATACCATGGGGAGAGGGGTGGGCAAGAGTGGGGAATAAAACAAGAGAGACTCAAGAACAAAATATGTTGGTTGTCTCTTCACTCTGTTGGTTATTTCATTTGCTGTGCAGAAGCTTCTAAGTTTGATGTAATTTCTATTTTAGTTTTTGTTTTCAGGACTTTGGGTATCATATTCAAAAAATTGTTGTCCACGTCAATGTCATAGAGCTTTTCCCCGATTCTCTCTTTTAGTACTTCCATAGTTTGGGTTTATTACATTTAAGTCTTTAATTGAGTGTCTTGGTTGGCACCTTTGTCAAAATTCGGTTAGTTGTAAACACGTGAATGTATTAGTGGGTTCTCCTTTCTGTTCCCTTGGTCTATGTTTTTATGTAAGTACAATGATGTCTCAGTTACTATAGTTTTATGGTATATATACACACACACATACACACACATATAATATTTTTTATTTCAAAGTATTATAGGGTTACAAATATTTTTAGTTACATGGATCACTTTTATAATGCTTGAGTCATATAAGTTTGCCCTTCACCTGAGTAGTGACCTTTATTTATTATACCTATTAGGCAGGTTTTCACCCATGCCCTTCTCTGCCTTCCCCGCTGGTTGATTTCTGTTAAGTTTTACTTCCCTCTAAGCATGTGTGTGCTCTTCAGCTAGTTCCATTAAATAGAGAGTACATGTGGTATTTGTTTTTATATTCTTTAGACACTTCACTTGGGATAACAATCTCCAATTCTGTGCAAATTGTTGCAAAAGGCATTAAATTACTCTTCTTTGTGGTTGAGTGGTATTTCATGGTATACATATGAAAAACTATGGAATATACTTTGTTAATTCATTCATGAATTCATAGGCACTTGGGTTGATTCTGCATCTTTGCAATTATGAATTATACTCAAACATTCAAGTACCTGTGTCTTCTTGATAAAATGATGTTTTTTCCTTTGGGTAAATAAATACTCAGTAGTGAGACTGTGTGGTCAAATGGCAGGTCTTCTCTTAGTTCCTAGAGGAATCCATATTGTTTTCCACAAAGGTTGTACTAATTTGCAGTCCTGCCAACAGTGTATAATTGTTCCTTTCTCTCCACATCCACACCAGCAACTATGAGGGGGTTTTTTAGTAAAAGCCATTATAACGGGGCTAAGGTGATATCTCATTGCGGTTTTAATTTGAATTTCTATAATGATTAATGTTTGTTGGCTAGTTGTCTATGCTCTTTTGAAAAGCTTCTGTTCATGCCTTTTGTCCATTTTTTAAATGGGGTTGTTTGATTTATTCTTGCTGATTTACTTGACTTTTTTGTAGATTGTGGCTATTATGCTTTCATCAGATGATAGCTTGCAAATATTTTTTTCCTATTCTGTAGGTTGTCTATTTGCCATGTTGATTATTTCCCTGTGTGTGCATGCAGAAGCTTTTGATGTAATCAAGTTCTATTGATTTGTTTTTTTCTGTTGCTGTCATTGCTGTAAGGGTCTTCTTCGTAAATTCTTCGCCTAGGCCGATATCTAAAGGAGTTTTTCAACATTTTCTTCTATAACTGTTATGGTTTAATGTCTTACATTTAAGTTATTATTCCTCTAGAATTAATTTTAGTGAGTGGCAAGGGGAACAGATCTAGTTTCATTCCTCTACACGTAGCTATACAATTTTCTCAGCACCATTTATGGACTAGGGATTCTTTTCCCCAGAGTGTATTTTTTCTTTGCTTTGTCAAAGACCAGTTGGCTGTCTGCGGATGGTTCTATATCTCAGTTTTCTATTCTGTTCCGTGGGTCTTAGTCCCATGGTATTTTTGTGCTCAAACCATGCTGTTTTGGTGGTATATTTTGAAATCAGGTAGAGTCGTGCCTCCATATTTGTTCTTTTTGCTCAGAATTGCTTTGGTTATTATTTGGTGTCTTTTGTGGTTCCATGCAAATATTAGCATTTTTTCCCAATTTATCTGAAGAACTGTCTTGTAATTTTGTTAGGGGTCATACTGACTTCATAGATTGCCTTGGGTAGTATGGAAATTTCAACAATATTAATTAGTCTAATCTATGAACATGGGCTCTTTGCAACTATTTGTGTCGTCTTCAATTTCTCTAGTTTCCTTTTCTTGTAGTGTCCTTGGAATCAGAGTAATGCTGGCCTTGTAAAATGAGTCTGAAGATATTTTCTCTTCTTCAATTTTTTTGAAACATTTGGGAAGAATTTGTATTAGTTCCTCTTTCAGAAAAACTGTTAACCTGGCAGCACAAATTAGCTGCTTTACACTTGGGACTCAAAGGTGCTATAATGGAGAAAGAGCCAAAATTGGGGCTTAGGTTTATCAATCTCAACTTATGGTTGGGGATTAGGAGGTGGGGAGAGAGACCAATTATAAGAGGCATAAAGTCATCCCTAGACATATTTGAGAAGAAGAAAGAAAAAATGCAAAAGGCAATCTCAAAATGTGCTGAGAGAATACAGAGCTTATTCCGGTGTGCTAGAACATGCAAACAGAGGAAGTAGAAAAGGACAGTCCAAGTACAAACACAAATACATGTCACTGTTTGCAGACTATCAAAGAAACAACTTAAAAAAAGATCCTGACAACAATGCCATGGGCTAGAGAACAGTTAAGATTAATGATCCCTCATTATGAGAAGCCATCTAGACAGTAGAGTTAAAAAAAAAAAAAAAAAAAAGACAAAGAAGAGCCGCAGGCCATAGCAGGTCCCCAGTAGCAAATGTATTCAAATACCAAAATACCACAGACCTGCCTTCGTGGAAAGAGGATTAGTTAGACCTTGGCCTGTTTGTTTATCCCAAAGCAAAGTTGTGGGTAGCTAGATTACTAGCAATGTCTTTATAGACGATAAGGGACAATTATGATAGCTTAGGCCACCAGCTTTCAGTAAATTCCATCTGGTACTTTACAAATTAGCTCATTATTCTGCTGTTCTTATGAATGTGTTAGTCTGCAAACATATCGTTGTCACAAATTAGTCACCTAGTGTTTCTCAGAAAGTGATTTAATATAAGCACACCCACATCATAGTATGGAACAGTAAAATACGTCCTTGCTTGATCCTCTAAGTGGAATTCAGCATTTAGTGTGATTTGACTTCCAAAGAATTTTTGGCAATAACATTATCTTCTGATTTTCTGAGATGGAATGGGACTACTGCCCTGGATATTGACATTGTCATGTAATACTAGAAACATTTTTGGTCTTCCCATGAACTCTAAGAGAGATCCAAGCCTACTGATAAGTGAGATTTGAAGCTTTTGTTTCTCTTAATATTTGTTATTATGGGTGTCATGACAAGTGCTGTTTCAATTCAGTAATAGCAACTGTAATTTTGAAAATTAACTTAAACATCTAACTTTAAAGTACTTTGTGTGGCAGATAAGCTCACTCACTTGGAAAGAAAAAAGAAGTGAGAAAACATATGCTTCCCTTTCCTGTCTAACTTTATTACCTCTTGAGAAGTTCCTTCCTTTGGATTATAAGAAATATTTCATGGTGAACTGGCTGAATTAAGATGCTTTTGGCTGCAAGTTTAGACCTCCCAACTTAATGGCCTACTATAGGCAAATAAGGAAAATTTACTGTCTTAATAACATCAACTTTCAAGGTATTCTATTCTAGGGACATTGCCTTTTCTAGCCTATTCAAAAGTTTGTGAAAATATTTCTTTGAGAGAGAGAGAAAATTGGGCAGTGCTGTGACTCCAACCCCACTTTCCCTAAAAGAGGGATATAGTCATCTCATTCACATTAAGACAGAAACAGGCGTCACTGGTGGTATTATTTACTGTGGACCAAATTCACACCACCCTGGAGAGAGAGTCCTAGTATTGAGCTACTTGATGTTTTTCCCATGAGGGACATCTGGGAAATGCAGTTGGGATCCAATAACAAGAGTTTGAAGGGAAGGGACCACTCAAAAGCAAGGGGTTGATGGTCGATGGCTGATTAACCAGCAGCACTTGGAAAGCAAGGCTCTGCCTGAGTCGTAGAAGTTGCAGCCAGGGGACCCTGCAGGGAGGCCGCTCAGGAACCCACAAAAGTGCCTGTGAGACAAAGAAACTGCTCTCAACATCTGCTGGGTCCCCAACATGATATGCCATCTTAGGATGGTGCCAAATCAAGCAGAAAAAATATCTCCCAAATTTCTCCTTGTTTTCATTATCTCTTTCTGTGATTTCCTAGCCCAGAGCAGTCAGTACCAATGGCTGGGGAGACAAACCCTACCCTGGGTGCTCCCACTAACCCACTGTAAGCAGCTAGTCTACAGAAGGTCCAGGTGGGAGGGGGAAGAAGAAGTGAGTTCAGTCAAGGTTGGAATTATAATTTGGAATGGCAGTCTAATTTCTGAAGAGAATATGAATTGGTTGGCTCAGCGCCCATAGCGCAGTGGCTACAGGGTCGGCCACATGCACCGAGGCTGGAGGGTTCGAACCCATCCCGGGCCAGCTAAATAACAATGACAACTACAACAACAACAAAATAGCTGGGCATTGTGGTGGGCGCTTATAGTCCCAGGTACTTGGGAGGCTGAGGCAAGAGAATCACTTAAGCCCAAGAGTTTGAGGTTGCTGTGAGCTGTGATGCCACAGCACTCTACTGAGGGTGACAAAGTGAGATTCTGTCTCAAAAAAGAAAAAAAAATTTTTTAAATTTAAAAAAGAATATGAATTGGTGGTTTGAAGTGAATATAAATCTCTCTGTTGCCTAACAATGCCCAGAAAAGTCATAAGACTTTCTCTGTAAGTAAAATTTAAAGGGGGGCAGTTATATTGGCTTGTGCCTGTAATCCTATGGGGGGATCACTTAGACCAGAAGTTTGAGACCATCCTAGGCTACATTGTGAGACCCCGACCCCAACTCTACAAAATGTTATTAAACATTAGCCAGACATGTCCAACAGGCACATGTGGTCCTAGCACAATCCTAGCTACTTAGGCCGAGGTGGGAGGATCACTTGAGCCTCAGAGTTCAAGGTTACAGTGATCTATGATCACACCACTGGATTTCAGCCCGGGTTACCCTGTCTCGAAAAAGAAACCCCAAACACTCAAAGAAGCAGTAAAAAAGCTAAAATAATATGTATTTTAACACTTTTCACCTGTCCTCGTTCTCAACACATGTGTTACAATAACAGATATCCTTTTAAAACCTATCTTTAAAATACCTTGACAATCTCACATCACATTTTTTCTTGCTTGTTTCTCCTGTCTTCCACTAATGTTTGAGAGGAAAATCAAGGAATATTATTTACACCTTTCAGCAAATGTTTTTCTGATCTTTCAAAGTGCCTATGCCCCAGCAAATAAGTCCCCAAATAGATCGGTATTAAAGATGTAAAAGCAGTGGGTCACTGCGGAGATGAGAATGTTGCCAATAATAGTCCTGATGCATTGTTTGATGTCCCTTTGGCTTTCTCCACCCCGTTCTCCATTTGGACTCCTTTGGACTGGGGGTTTAGGGCCGTCACCTGCTCAGTACATCTATGCTCTAGGCAGAGAGGCCAGCAAGGATTCTGAACTGCGACAGTTGTTTGATCCTCTTCCTCCAGAACAAAAGTATTCAATCCTGCCCCACACATCCTGGCAGCCTCATCCCAAATGGTCTCTCATCAGTGAATAATTATGAGAGACAGGGAGAGAGGCCAGTTTATATCTTCATTGACTTTGTATCTGCTTCTTGTGTGATTTCCTTTTTAAAAAAAAAAAAAAAAGGAAAGTGGAGATTTCCAAAAATCAGTATAACTTGCTGGGGGTTCTAACAACAAAAACTGGGTGCGCCATTGCTCCCTTCCTGCTTTTTAGTTTTGCTCCAAACCCTCTTTGATCAGCAGTCTAAAAGGAAAAGAGAAGACATTTTAAAAATAAATTGACTATTCGCTCAGGCTTGCTACTTTATTTTGTGGAAAAATTTAAAGATGAAATCATATTAGATTTCACATTGCATTCTTTCCCAGTCATAATGTGCTTCCCAGAGAGAAAAGTATTAGATAGATAGCAAGGCAATTTGATATTATGCTATATTCTTGTGTCTCATACATTTTGGACACATTAAGTTTTGCCTGTTTGCATCTATTAAGTGATTTGTACAGGGTATAGTCATATTTCATGGGTTAGAATATGTCAATTATAGAGAGAAGAAGCCTAGTTGAAAGTTTCAAGTGCTTAGAATTATAGATTTACCCGTAAGTCAGATTGTTAAAAAGTGCAGTGAAGAGTGTGGAAAGTGCTAGATAAATGAGAGGCTATCTGCCTACAATGCCCAGCCAGGATTTAATCACTAGCCTTGAATTTATTTTGTACTTAAAGAATGTTTTAATTAATTATACCATAGTGACTTTGAAACTATTGATTACTCTAAAAAATTATTCTAAAATATTGGGGTCGAGTTTTAATATATTTTTATATGTGTAAGCTTTTAAATTATTATTTTTTTAAATCTTAAAAATGTAATTTTTTCTCCCCCCTAAAAAGGAATTCTGCATTGGAATATCTAATTCTCTCATCCATAAGGCAAAAACAAAACAAAATAAAAAACAAACAAAAAAACCTCAGTGTTACCCTTTTTCCTTCACCCCTCTCTTTCCTTCACCCTCTGTCCTCTTATCTGAATCAAACTGACATTCAGAAAAGAAGACTGTGAGAGAGATTTAAGAGCAAAATAAGAAGCTTTATTTTGACTGGAAGTATAATAGATGTCAGTCACAGTAAAAGAAAACTCTGTCCAGATTATCTCAAAGTGGAGTCTTAACTCCACTCAGTATGTGTTTTAATTTCAGCCCCTTTAATTCAATTTATAGTGGCTATTCAATGTCATACCATAGCATTAATTTTAAATTGCTTTACTTTCAGAGGGAAGGAAAGAATTTATGAATGTCAAAATAAAGTTTCTTATGTGGTGACTCATGCAAGAAAAAGAAAACTGACTCAGACTAGCTCCTATAGAAAAGAAGGGAATATAGTTACTATAAAGATACAGAAATGCACAGAAACAAACTGGATTTGGAAAACTCTAGAGTCAAGTCAGCATTCAACTCTGATCAGTAAAGTCTGATCTTTGCTGGGAAGCAGCTAGAAGATGGGCGCACCCTGGCTGACTACATCATCCAGAAAGAGTCCACCCTGCACTTGGTCCTGTGCTTGACAGAAGGTGTCTAAGTTCCCCATTCTAAGCCTTCAACAAATTTCATTGCACTTTTCTAGGTATTAGGGAACATACTAGAGATAAAACAGACTCCAAACCCCACTGATCCTATGGCTTTATGTTCTAATGGTAATCCTTAGTCATCTACTTCCATGATAACTAAAAAAGTAATATAGTAGCAATGTCTCCACATAGTAAATACAAGATGTTCAAATAAAAATGCATGCATATTTATCTGCATATATTTAATATATATGAATACAATATACATACACATATACTTGTGAATACAAGCACAGTAACATTTGCATTTTACCTAACTCTGCTAACTGTCAGTGATATGTACGTGTGCATGTGGATGCATTGGAAGTGGTGGTAGGAGCCTTTGAATTTTAAGTAGCATCTGACTTGCAGACTCTGATGCCTTTTCCAAGTCTCTATCAAAATAACTATAAAAATACCTTCCTCGCAAAATTACCATTTTACAAAAGCACCAAAAATCAGGACTGACTGTGATTCATTGCTAAAATGTTATAGAGGAACAGTGATTTAGATTGAAATTATAAGTGGTCAATCACCCAGCCTGTTCCATTCTAAAAGGAAGTAAAATAATTCCTTAATTTTACCAGGGCCAGAAAATACATCTCCTATATGCTGCTGCTGTAGTAGATAAGAAAGATCTCAAGTTTTTAAAAAAGATATACACCAGCAGATTAGAAATCTACATTAAAGGGTTACAACCGAAAAGTCTGAATGAATATCCTCTTAAGACTATCTACCAATAAATATCCATCTGCTCGTTTTTGTGAAGGGAAAGTAATAATCTTTGCAGCTCCATCTGATTGAACTGTCTACCCTAATAAACCTATAAGAATGGAAAGGTTTGATTATCTCCAAGACAATTTCTTTACTATGTTCCATCTGTTAATAAAAGAGTTCTTTTCTCAGGCAGTACTTTGCACCAAATTCAGAAGCCAGTCAAATATTTTCCCAGTAATAAATATTTTCCCAGTAAAAAACTCCACCAATCCTGGGGTGTGGGAAGAGGAGACCAGAAGGAAATATACTCTCTTGTCCTTGGGAAATGGGATTGTGGATGATTTGATTCTTCTTTGCCTATTTTGTGTTTCTTGTTACCTTTGAATTTCCCTTGGTGAACTTGCATGATTTCCTAAATAAAATAATAGATTTCATTGCTTAACACATTGACAGCCATATCAGAAAATTTTTTTTTTCCTTTGGGGCCACAGTGTTTCTTTAGGATAATAGAATAAAAACTTCAAAACCAAAATGATCCTGTAACATACTTCAATAAAAAGTAATAGAAATACTTGAAAATTAGGAATGTAAACGTGAAAAGTTATAACATGAAAAGTTAAAAAATAGTTCATAAGAGCAAAGTGTTTTTCTTGACTTATATATAATTTAAACATAAGAAAAATGAAATGTATTGACTTCTGGTTATTAAATCCATGCTTTTAGAATTAAATTGTCAATATTAATTAGAACAACAAGAACATCAACAAGGAAGATTTTCACAAACTAAACTTCAGGGTTTTTCCCAGAGAGCCACCCATCATGTAGCATGTATGTTACAGCATGCAGCTGCCTGTGCACCATGGAACTCTTAAGGTCAAGAGACTTGTGAGCTATGTGTGTTTCAGGAGGCCCTGGGCTTGAAACTAGCGTGAGTTAAATATAACTCACATGGCAGTTAATGGGTTAAAATACCATCTGTAAATGGTATTTCATTTATTAACAAAGAAACTGTGTGATAAAGTTCAGATTTTATAAATAGATTGTCAAAATGTAGGTTTAAGTAAATACTCTGGAGAGAATTATGGGTCTACCTTTGTTTCAAGCCCTTGTAAACTAAAGAAAATGGAATCTATCAACATTACTGATAGAATGATTAGTATCCATAGTGTAAAAATTGTACATGTTCTTGGTATAAAATATTAATACTTGTCATGTTACTTTTATTAAAGACTTTATTTTTTATGAGCAATTTTAGGTTCACAGCAAAATTGAGACAGAGGCATAGAGATATCCCATGTACCCCCAAAGCCAATACATGCATTGATAGCTTCCCCATCATCAATATCACCCAATAAAGTGGTACATTTGTCACTGAGAGGTTAAGGACTGAAAATGAGAGGTTATTCTGAGACTTGAGCGAAAGGAGCTGGAGTCCAGGTTCCGTGTGAGCAATGTGGTCTTTATTCACTCTGGTGCTAGTGGGCTGAATTTGAAAAAGAAGTCAGCACGTGGGTTAAGGTGGGGTGGGAATATGAGAGTTTGGGGGCGGGGGAAGGGATTGGTGCACTCATTCCTTCCTGGGCTGGACTTCTTTCCTGAGTGGATGGTTCTATTTGAGCCGGTCCCTACATTTAACCCTATCATCCTGGTCTTTTTAGTCAATTATGAGGAGGTGGGGGGATGGGCTTGGTATCCTGTAGGCTGAGGGTCAGCATGGGCTACCTATAAAGAAAAAAAAAAATAGGAGGGAGAAGGGAGTTGTGTTTATAGGAACACTTTTGGAACTTCAGGCTGAGCTGGTTCATATCCATGCAGGGCAAGAATATGAGCAGTTGTTTTTTGGGTGACTGCCTAGTCAATAAATTAGGAGATGAGGCAGAGGACTACTGGTCTGAAACTGAGAATAAGAAAGATCATAATTAGTGGCCCTAAAATAGAAAGTAACCAAGGAGGCCAGGAACTGAATAAAGACTGGGGATTAGATGATTCAAGATTTGTTAGTCTCTGTTTGATTCATTCTCGGAGTTCTTTTACTTTGTGATTATTCCTGACTGGTTAACAAAGAAACAACTTTCTTCTCCCCCCAAACTGCATGTGCCTCCTTTTTCTGCTGTAACTAAGTCTAAGGCTCGGCAATTGTGGAGGATTACTGCAGCTAAAGAATGAGTTTGGAATTGTAGGGTGACTAAAGAGTCTGCTACTCTTTCCATATCTTTGTTAAGATCTAGGGAGAGTTGGTGGTAAAAGTGGGTTGAGGGGTTATGGGTTAAGTGCCCATGCTGAGTCCAGCCACTGCCTGTTCTGAGGAGTATACGGAGGAAGATGCCTCTTTTTTTTATCTGGAAGTAGGGGGATGCATCAGGACCTGAGTTAGGGAGGAGTCATTCATTAAAGAGATGTGGGGGGGGGGTGAGGAAAACTTGGGTGCAAAGACCAGAGTGGTTAGCGTGCAGGCACCGATAGATGGAGTGGCCACAGAGGAGAAATATCCCTAGACGGGCACAGGAGGGGTCAGATAAGGGAAAAGTTGAGTTGAGGAAACAGATTAGGTTTTATAAAGCCTACAGAGTCTCCGGTACTGGTGAAATTGAAGTAGGTTAAATTGGGGGAAGCTGAGGGTGGAAAGTGTGCAGTTATGGGGCTGAACAGAGCTGTGTAATTTTCTGTTGGAATGGAAGAGTTGTCTGTGTTGGGTACAGGTATGGGATTGAAAAGATGTTGGTATAAAGAAAGGCAGATCCAGCATCTTGAGCGGGGGAGGAGAGAGGAAGAGTTCCGGGCAGTGGAGAAGGAGGTGTTCAAAAGCTGGGAATAAGGGGGTGTTGTAGGTCTTGCAGGACAGTGAGGTGTAATCTTTTATGGGGTGCAGGGGTTATGCTGGAAGGGAGATTTTTTTAAGATTTGTCTGGTATCTTGCTGACATGCTATGTCCTGAACGCCTCCTCCATCTGTTAATCCTACATGCATGAGGCAGGTCCAGCAGACAGTAGTCCCAGCTTCCTCTTCGGGGCATCCAGCACCGTTATTTTACCAGTCTAGTACCTCTGTCCTCCATAAGAACATTCCGAGGCTTTGGTAACATCTTAACAGTGTGCTGGCATGTAAGTGTGGCTAGTCAAAGAGGAGGTCTGAGGTAAGAATAGGGCTTAGTTGATGTGGGAATGGGTGTTGGTAAGGTATCCACAGATATACACGAGGGGTAGTTAGACAACCTGTGCATTCAGTTGGGCTTGATGGGGAGGGGAGGAGGGCCAGGATTGACAGGAGGGGGGGACAGAAAGAAAAAGGGTAGGAAGAGGAAAAATTGGGTTTCCTTGGGGGAAAGTCTTAGAAGGTGCCTTGTAGCCACAGACCTCTAAAGGTTTCAAAGAGGTCATCCCAGCTTTGAACCTGAGAGTGGCCACACAGCTTAAGAAAAGTTATGGGGAAAAGGGAAGAATTGGGTAGGAATGTTACACATTTATGGGAAAGTGGACTCTTCGGGGATCCTGATAGTTTTAAGGCGGTAGGGGATAGTACTTGGGATTTCCAGTGGGGGTCTTCTGGTGTTGGAAGTTTTTCTGTAGGACACAGCTTTATTTGTGATCAGTGGATCAGCGGTGGAGGTGCTGTAAAGAATGGTGTGAAGGCCTGTTCAGTCAGGAGATGGAGTCCTGCGGGGCAAGGGAGATTGAGGAAAACTCGTCCTGCTCACTGGTCTCTGACTTTCTCTCCTGAGGCTTGGGGTAGGGGCTGATTTGTTGTTTTTCTAAGTTTGTTCCTGGTTTTCTTGAGGATGGGAAAATAGTTTCCTATGATAGAGTCTGGAGGGGGTCCAGGGCCCAGAATCATAGTTCTGCCATGCATTATTTCTAAAAGGCTGTAAAGTGGGGTTGGTGAGAGGTAGCGTGAATACAGAGTAATATGATGGGGAGGACCTTCATCCAAGCTTGTTTGTGTTCGAGCACTAATTGGTGAGATGTTATTTAAGCAAGTTGTTCATTCGTTCTACTTTCCCTGATGATTGGGGCCTGCTAGGCACATGTAAACGCCACTGGACTCCTAGGGCTCGAGAGGTTTGGGGGGTGACCTAGCTGATGACAGCTGGGCCATTGTTGCTCTGAATGGAGCTGGGAAGGCCGAATCTAGGAGTAATGTGGTGGAGGAGGGTGGAGATAACTTCACAGGTTTTCTGGCCTGTTGTGGGGAAGGCTTCCACCCATCCTAAGAAGGTATCGGCTCAAACTGGTAGAAGTTTATATTTTTGTATGAGAAACATGTGGATGAAGTCAATCTGACAGTCTTGTCTGGGGATTTGGCCCCGGGGCCTGATGTATGGGAAAATGGGGTGTTTTTACGGCCCCCTGAGGTGAGACCTGGGTACAGACTGTGCAAGATTGGGTCATCTGTTTTAAAAGCGTAGATAGTCATGTGTGAGAGAGTAGAGTAGAGAAGGAAAGGTGTATAGAGGCTTGAGGCCAACATGAAGGCTAGTGTGGAGGGAAGGAGGCTCTTCTAAGCTTGGGAGGAAGGAAGAATACTGTTCCCCTGTTGAAGGAACCATCCTCCCCTGTGGGAAGATGCCAGTAATTGTCCTGTTCTTCAGGTGTGCATACTGGAGAGAATTGATCGAAGGACAAATACTGGCCTTCTGGGGCGGGGTGGGACATAAGTGCGTTGATCTGCCTGTTTGGCTTCTACATCAGCCTTTTGGTGGCCTTTGGAAATTGGATTTGTTTTATTTTGGTGGCCTTTACAATGGACCATGGCTCCTTCTTTGGGAGAGTGGCTGCATTTAGGAGGTTTTTAATGAGTGTGTGTTGATAATAGAGGAGCCTTGGGTAGTAATGAATCCTCTTTCTTGCCATATGGCTGTATGGTGACGGATTACGTGGAACGTATACTTAGAATCTGTGTTAATGGAGTGGCCTGTGCGAGTTGCAAGGCTTTAGTGAGGGCAAAGCATTGTGCCTGCTGTGAGGAGGTGCCGGGGGTCAGAGCAGTAGCCAGGGTCATGTGGAGAGAAGACACAAAGCAAAGCCTGCCTTGCAGTGGGGTGAGCAGTGGGCTTGGAAGAACTGCTGTTGCGAAACCAGGTGTCTTTGAAGTTAGGTAAGGGAAAAGGAGATGTGGGGGAAAGGGTGAAATATGACCGTGACTTAAGGCCGGAATGAGTTCTGGAAAGTGTGAGGCTCATGCGAGTAGAGGTTACAGCGAGGATGAGAAAAGAACTTATGAGGGGGAAGTGGCGAGGCCGAGGCGGGGGCAGGGAGGTGACCAGGCATCCCTGGGGACCTTTAACCAGCTGAAAAGAGTGGGCCGGGCCCAGGGCAGGGCGTCCCCACGCAGGAGGCGCCGGAGTTAGGAGGCTCGGCCTACAGGAGTTTTCGGCCCAGAGTGGAGAAAAGGAAGAGAAGTTGAAAGGCTCGGAGAGGGGCTGCGTACGAATGCTGGAAAGGCCCAGAAACGGACGGGGAAGGAGAGAGGAGCTGGAGTGGAGAAGGAGAAGGGAAGCTGGAAGGCCCAGAGAGAGCAGTAGATGAATGCTCGGCTCACAATAAATGGACGGATTCCAGGTGGGGTCCCAGGGGCCCTCCCTGTTTCCCTTTGCCTTGTCAGAGCAAGAGTATGTCTCCTTGGCAGTGGGTCGGATGGGGGGTATCTCGGCCCCCCCAGGGTAAGAGGAGAAGGAATTGGAATGACTTCCCTTCTCCCAGTCCAGGTTTTGGACACCAAAATAAGAGGTTAAGGAGTGAAAATGAGAGGTTATTCCCAGACATGAACGAAAGGAAGTGGCGTCCCGGTTCTGTGTGGGCAGCAGGCTGAGCTCCACAATGAGGGCGGCACGTGGGTTACCGCGGGTGGGAAGAT